>BOPN01004559.1:92500-105000 GCA_017312705.2 Penaeus japonicus
TTTGAAATAACATTTCACTTCATCTAAACCAGTGCATGAGCCTTAGCTCTTTTGTAATAACATTTCACATCATCTATACCAGTGCATGAGCCTTAGCTATTTCACAATACCAATTTTCCTTCATTAATGACAATACAAGAGTCTTCGCTCTTTCGCAATACATTTTCATTTCCACAATAGCAGTGCATGAGCCTTGGCACATTTGTAATAACATTTCACTTCATCTAAACCAGTGCATGGGCCTTAGCTCTTTTGCAGTAACATTTCACTTCATCAATACCAGTGCATGAGCCTTAGCTCTTTTGCAGTACCAGTGCATGAGCCTTAGTTCTTTCTCAATACCAGTGCATGAGCCATAGCTCTTTCGCAATACCAGTGCATGGGCCCTAGCTCTTTCACAATATCATATCACTTCCTCAGTATCAGTGCATGAGCTGTAGCTCTTTCGCAATACCATTTTCCGTCATCAATACCAGTGCATGAGCCTTAGCTCTTTTGCTATAAATTTCTACTCCCACAATACCAGTGCATGAGGCTTAGGTCTTACGTAGTACCATTTCACTTTCTCAATACCAGTGAATGAGCCATTGCTCTTTCACAATACCTTTTCACTTCCACAATACCATTGCATGAGCCTTAACTCTTTTGCAATACCATTTCACTTCGTCAATAGCAGTGGATGAGCCTTAGCACTCACTGACACGAACACAGACTGACACACATACAGTGACATACACACACATACTCACAAACACACATACACACAACCACACGCACATACATTGCACAAGCTTTAGTTCTTTCGCAATACAATTTTACAACTTTACTTCATCAATACCAGTGCATGAACCTTTGCTCTTTCGTAATACCAGTGCATTAGCCTTAGCTCTTTAGTAATACCAGTGCATGAGCTTTAGCTCTTTCGCAATACCATTTTCCTTCATCAATACCAGTGTATGAACCTTTGCTCTTTCGTAATACAAGTGCATGAGCCTTAGCTCTTTAGTAATACTAGTGCATGAGTCTTAGATTTTTTTTGTCTTCACAATATCGTTTCACTTCATCAATACCATTGAATGAGCCTTAGCTCTTTGCAATACCATTTGTTTCTCAATAGCAGTGCATGAGCCTTAGCTCTTTCGCAATACCACTTCACTTCATCAATACCAGTGCATGAGCCTTAGCTCTTTTGCAATACCATTTTCCTTCATCAATACCAGTGCATGAACCTTAGCTCTTTCGCAATACCCTTATATTTCATCAACACCAGTAAATGAGACTTAACTCTTTCGCAATACGATTTTCCTTCATCAATACCATGCAAGAGGCTTGGCTCTTTCACAATACCCTTTTCATTCATCAATACCAGTGCATAAGCCGTAGCTCTTTCTCAATACTATTTCATTCCATCACGTATCAGTTGATACATCATTTCACTTCCCTTTCTCCGTAGATTTTCAACGACGACAGACGCGTTCCAAACCGCGTGATCCTCACGCACGCGTGCACTACTATTAGACTTTCTGAAAGTGGTTAAACATGAATAATGTTACATGGTTAGAATACGCATTGGCATTATCTGTCACGATAATAGTTTTAATACTGACAATTGTATTATGTTAAAGACAACAAGGTTATAAAGTTGATATAGATCACTAAACCTTTATCTATTTCGCCACTAAATACATCCACATTGCGGAACAGACGTCTTTGTGGCTATTCTTATTCTTGGAATGGGTTAGAGTACAGCGAAGCAATAATTGTCTGACATAACCCATGTAGAGGGCATTAAATTTGTTTGTCCGTCGATACCCATGTGAGTAGCTATTTGTTCCGTATGGCGTGGTGTCTGTGGGTTTCTGTTCTCTTCTCCTTTCTCCCTTTCCTATTTATATCACCATTTAACGTCACTTCCTCTTCGTATCTCCATTTAGCGTCGTCATCGGCGTTAACGCATACACAGAACATTGACTCTCTTTCTCTCTTTTTGTTTGTGAATACGTGACCGTGTATCTACCTACCTATCTATCTCTTTCGTGTGTGCGTAAAAGCGTGTCTGTTTCTGTCTTCCTCTCCCTGTCTCTATCTATCTGTCTCTCTGTTTCTCTGTCTCTCTCTGTCTCGGTCTCTATCTCTGTGTCACATACATACACATACAACCATATGCAACCACACACACAATGACCATATACACACACAACCACCTCTCTCTCTCTTAGTGTGCGTCACACACAGACACACATACAAAACCGTACACCCACACACAACCACACACATACAATCACTAATACACATCTCATAATTCCCGTTGTACTTACTCCCCATTTATATTATGTAGTGATGGATTCTTTTCATATCCATCACTGAAAGTCTCGACATTCCTCGGGAAAAAAATATCCTTTACTAAAACAAAATGATTCTACATACACACACACACATATATATATATATGTATGTGTGTGTGTATGTATATGCACATGTATATTGATCCGCTTATTACGATTTGGGATGTTTCCGGTAATGTTATAGCCATTGTAATTTAATAAGAGTGGGAACAACTCTCAAATCTACCCAAGGAACCATTCATTCTCGTTGTAATTTCTGCCATCTGTCTGCATTAAACATTAAAGAGGTGTTTCCTATGTGCACCAGAGCAGTTTTGATGCGGTAGAGAAATCCATCAATAAGCTATCTCTAGTGCTTTATCCCTAATACCATTGCAAGAACAAAGGAAAATATAGTGTAGACTATTTGAGTTGCAGTATTTATACATTTTGTTTAGATTATAGTGTATTCTGAAATTCACCCTTAATCTTGCCGACACAATTAAATAAAATAGGTGAGTCTCACATCCAGTGTGGTTTTCAATATCGACGCATGAAAATACTTGAAATATTTTATTCAATTAGTTTTCCTCCTCACTATGTTACCGAAGAATCAATTGTCTTCACCAATTACATGATCTTCACCCTTTGGAAAAATATCCAATTGTTGCCATGCTCACTGAAAAATATACCTTTATTATTATATTTTTTATTATAGGTAACATTATAATTCGCGTTGCTTCACCAATTACATGATCTTCACCCTTTGGAAAAATATCCAATTGTTGCCATGCTCACTGAAAAATATACCTCTATTATTATATTTTTTATTATAGGTAACATTATAATTCGCGTTGCCTGGATTTTTTCCATTTTGCCGTATATATGACGAGGTGGCCGAGTGGTTAAGGCGTTGGACTGCTAATCCAATAGGGTCTCCCTGCGTGGGTTCGAATCCCATCCTCGTCGGAGTTTCTTATGAACTGGCTAATATATCGTGGATAATACTATAATATGTATGCGAGTACACACGTGGTGGATGAGAATAAGTACAAATAGGCATGCACTCTTGGAGAAGCATAGTCTCATTATGTTTTAGTAAAGGATTTTTTCTTCCGAGGAATGTCAAGACTTTCAGTGATGAATGTGAAAAGAATTCATCATTACGTAATATAACTGGAGAATGAGTATAACGAGAAATATGAGTTGTATATTAGTATGTGTGTATGTGTATGAGTGTGTATTACTATGGTTGTATGTGTGGTTTTGTGTGTGTTTTGGTGTGTGTGTGGTTTGGTGTGTGTGGTTTTGTGTGTGCATGGTTTTGTATGTGTTTATATATGTGTATGTGTGTGTATGTGTATATGTATGTGTGTGTGTTGTTTTATGGGTGTGTGTGGGTGTGGATGTGGATATGTGTGTGTAGTTGTGGGTGTGTGAGTGGGTGGTTGAATGTGTGTGGTTGTGTATGTGTGTGCGTGTACATTAGTGTGTGTGTGTATATTTGCATGTGTGGTTTTGAGTGTGTATTAGTGTGGTGTGTGCGTTAGGGGGGGGGTGTATGTTGTGGTTGTGTATGTATATGTGTGTGGGGGGGTTTGTGTATGGGGGTGGGGGGTGTGTGCATGTGTGGGAGTGTGTGTGGATGGTTGTGGTTGTGTATATGTGTGTAGTTGTGTCTGTGTGTGTGGTTGTGTCTGTCTATGTGTGTGGTTTTGTCTGTCTATGTGTGTGAGGTTGTGTCTGTGTCTGTGTGGTTGTGTCTGTGTGTGTGTGATTGAGGATGTGTGTCTGTGTGTGTGCGTCTGTGTGTGTGTGTGTGTGCGTGAATGCGTGTTTGTGTGCGTGGCTATGTGGCGTGTGTGTGGTTGTGTGTGTGTGGTTGTATGTGGGTGGTTGTGTGTGGTTGTAGGTGGGTGGTTGTGTGTGTCTGTAGTCTGTATGTGTGTACGTGTGGGCGGATGTGTGTGATTGTGTGTGTGTGGATGTGTGTTGTGCGTGGTTGTATGTGTGGCTGTGTGTGTGTGTGTAGTTGTGTGTGGTTGTATGCGTGTTTGGGTGCGTGCGTGTGTGTGTGCGGGTCTGTGCGTGCATGTGTGTGGTTATGTGTGTGTATGTAGTTATGTGTGCGTTGCTATGTTTTTGTGTGTATGCGTCTCTGTGTCTGTATGTGTGGTTGTGCGTGTGTGTGGTTGTATGTGGGTGGTTATGTGAGTGAGCATACGTGTGTGCGTCTTTGTGTGTGGTTGTGTGTGCGTTGTGCGTGTGTGTGTGTGTGTGTGTGTGTGTGTGTGTGTGTGTGTGTGTGTGTGTGTGTGTGTGTGTGTGTGTGTGTGTGTGTGTGTGTGTGTGTGCGTGTTTGTGTTAGCCTATTTTTGCTGGGACATGATGACAAACCAACCACAGGTAGCGCTTGTATAAGCACCAAAAGTGATTCGAATTCTGGTGCCTCTGGATCATTTCATGATGAAATAAGATTTTAATGTTGATCGTACAATTTAATTTCCTCAACTCATATCAATATTTCATGGTAGAGCGGATTACGAAGCTATCATACAGGCCTAAAACGTGTTACATATTTCTTGAAGAATACAAACCTTTCCGGCAGTTCTATGAAATATGAAATCGAATTTCCACTGCAATACACGACAAATATACATCACCAGGCAGTGACAATGTCACATATGTTGAGAGCATGTACTGATACTTTTATTGATAAATATGAGACTGCATTATAACTCCCTGATATGCCACATCCGTATGTCCGACAAAGGAGTGTATGTGTAGTGTGTGTATGTATGTATGTGTATGTATGGATGTATGCATCTGTGTGTGAGCGCGCGTGCGTATGTGAGTGTGTATGCGTGCGTGCACGTGTATGTGTGAGCTTTCAAGCATCTTATAATTCAGCATTATGCGGCGACATTAGGAGGGAGTGACACGATGTAAATTTCCAAGATTTAGAGGTTATGATGCTTACTAATTGTATATCTAATGCAGTACAATTATTATTGTTAGCAATTGCCAACCGGTTGTACATCTGCTTACTTGAGTAAGATCCCGTGAGCAATGCCACATAAGGTCACGGCGTTTGCAAGTTATAAGGTGTCACCCGAAGAACTATACATTAGCATATTTGCTCTTCCTCTCACTATCCCTCTCCTTATCCCCCCCCCCCTCTCTCTCTCTCTCTCCCTATCTCACTCGCTCTCTCCCTCTCTCGCTCGCTATCTCTCTCTCTCTCTCCCGTTCTCGCTCTCTCTCCCCCCTCTCCCGTTCTCGCTCGCTCTCTCCCTCTCTCCCGTTCTCGCTCGCTCTCTCCCTCTCTCCCGTTCTCGCTCGCTCTCTCGCTCTCTCCCTCTCCCCCGTTCTCGCTCGCTCTCTCCCTCTCTCCCTCTCTCCCGTTCTCGCTCGCTCTCTCGCTCTCTCCCTCTCTCGCTCCCTCTCACCCTCCCATATATAACCGAGGTGTCCGGAACATACAGAGAAACTAAGATGAACAGCGTTACTGACGCCTGATTTATCCCTTACTTGCGTGTCTTTACAGTGTTTCATTTCTGTAATCGTTGTGCTTTAGTGTATATTACATATTGTTTGCCATAAGTTATCTTATTTGTATACATCATTTGTCTGGCATCACATTCTTATTTTGTGCTATTAGAAATCCATCATATTTTCGTTCATTTTCTCTCTCTCTGATATTTCCCCCCTGAGCACCACTGCCAGGCGTACGAATAACTATTGTGGAGTAATTCTAAAATATGATATCTGACTATTTTACATATGAGCAAGCGTAAGTGAAATCATCATTTTATTTTCATAAATTTTACATCATATCGAATCGCTCCTGTTGTCATAAAACGAATAGCCTACTCAAGAGAAAGGTAGCACTACTGTATAGCTAAAATTCATTATTTTCCCTCTTACATGTTTGATGCAAGACTCATACATTTATATATATGTATGTATGTATGTATGTATGTATGTATATATATATATATATATATATATATATATATATATATATATATACATACATACATACATACATACATACATATATATATATATATATATATATATATATGTATATGTATATAAAATAAGACTGAAAAGAAAATATATTCAATACTACTGAAGTACTGTGTAAAACAATCTTTAATGTTAGAATTCTGAATATGGTTGGGACAGAGTCGCTAAATCGTATGCATTATCTGTAGGCGTCAGCTAGTCTTTCTTGGCCACATTATCAGTATAGGAAGCATAGAAAAGCTGGCCAATGATGGATATCTTGGAGAAAGAACCATTTCTTATATGGATTGGCGGTGGCTACGAGATGCAGTGTGGAGTTATGCAAGTGTTGTTATTGCAAGTTTCAATTGGCTTTTCAATCAAATTTGTTGTTCCGGTAACTTATCTGAAATATTGGAATTGATTGCTGATGCCTAATGCCACTTTTCATAATATCTATGTCCCCCAAACCTCCATTGCCAACCCTGAGGTCGCTGGGTCTATTACTATTGTCCATGTTAAATTCCTAAATCCGTAATGTTTCCAGCATATAATTATTATCTTCTTTATAAATAGATATTAGCTGGATGCGGGGGCTTGAGCTCTTTTCCCGGTTGAGCCCGATCTCTTTCTCCTGTTGAGGTGAGCCCGATCTCTTTCTCCTGTTGAGGTGAGCCGATCTCTTTTTCCTGCTGAGGTGATCTGTTTTGTATGGGATTCACTGGGGAGAAATGACCAAATGGTTCTTGGGTGCTGATCTAATAAGCGGGATCGCACCCTCGGCGATCTTGTCTCCTTGGAGGCCAAATGTGGCAAGCTATCATATGGCCGAGGTGCTTGAGCCGTGTCCCGAGGTCCTTGATATCGCCTTTACCACTGCAGCTCTGGTTCAGAATTAGCTGGTCAGTGGACGAGACTGACGAGGGATCCCTACAGGATAGTCTCCACCATATTGGATACAGGTCCAGTAATTATGCTATAGCATATCCTCGATGGAAGGTGGACAGGGTCAACTGGAAAGCCTTCCAGGGAGCCCTAGCCCAGTACCTAGGATGAAATGATTTCTCACTGACTAATGTGGATGTGCTTCAGGCCAGACTGGTCAATATCATAATTGAAGCATTCTTACATACCACACCCACATTATGCCCATAAGATATAGGTTTTGTACATTTGCAAGGATAAGGCAGGTGTGTCATCCCAGAAGTCATTTATAACTCACACTTTCATATATACGGTATACTGACATAACAGATAACGTTACTGCAATTTTTATTGTGATATATCCCATCTGAATATAATACTGAGCTTAGTTTTTGTTATTTCAATAAACAATCGACAATTTTTCTCCTATAACCCGGCAACGTTTCTCTAAATATTACCCAATGTGTATGTTGCAAAACAGCAGTATTCCTGCAGTTGTTGAATAATTGTTATTCGTTTCAGTACAAGTGAAATCTCGAAGAATATATCATCTCAAAAAAAATAAATCGTTGTAACGGTAGACATAGATTGCAGACAAGGTCAATTCCTTTTCATTGCCAGAAAATGAATATCTATAAAACTACCCAAGCATTTACTTTTCTACTCATATGCGACACAGTATTTATAATAACCTAACTTAAGTAATGAGAGTAAAGGCTTATCTGAGTTTCGTTCACAAGTTAACTTAGGATAATGTTCACAAACGAACATGAATATCTAAATCAATTTCAGGTGCAATTCTAATTTAAAACGGTCATCAAGAAGTAGTGGCCATCTAGAGGAGAAAACAATAAAACTCATGACAATTGTCATCATGCGAAAATGTGATGAAAACAATTTGCCTCAGTTGCGTATTACATATGTAACACATAAAAAAAGGGCCTGACCGGGATTTGAACCCGGGACCTCCTGCACCCAAAGCAGGAATCATACCCCTAGACCATCAGGCCGCACGTTTATATCTGGAATGTATATTCTTATATCAAAATTAAGTGCATTTCTTTAATGTATAAATACATTTGATCAGTCAATTATATATTAATTTCTACACAGCTACGTGTACATCTCTTTATTTGTTTTGATAAAATAAGAAGCAACACTGAATATGGAAGATCTTGTTGACAATACTTATTAGTACAAACGACAACAAATCATTGTCACTAATGATAATAAGGATAACAATTATAAGGCAAAAAATAATAGTGTAATGACATCAGTAACATACATTTGATCAGTCAATTATATATTAATTTCTACATAGCTACGTGTACATTTCTTTATTTGTTTTAATAAAATAAGAAGCAACACTGAATATGGAAGATCTTGTTGACAATACTTATTAGTACAAACGACAACAACAAATCAGTCATTAATAATAATAAGGATAACAATTATGGGGTATAATTGCTTCTCAGATTTGTAATCAATACTTGAATTAAGCGTTTGTAATCAAAGACCATACATAAGATCTAAAGTGTGACGATATATTTAATCGAAGTCTAGTTTGCACTTATTCGCATGATACTGTTCCGAGGCAGAGTGATGTGTAAAGAAATTAAATAAAACTTTGGAGATCACATTTACATTAAAAAAAAAAAAAAAAAATACTAATACAATTTCAATAAAACTTGACTGATAAAATTCCAGTAACACTTTAATATCACTGCATCTCTCTAAATATTTTGACACGGAAACTAAAACTAATTGGGCCTGTGTCCATTTCCACTAATATCAAATGCTTAAAATAGTTAATACTTGATGTTCTGCAATAAACGTCTCAGTGGCGTTCGGCACCCTTCGGCATATTTCAGCGGCCTACTACATTAGTAGATAGATTCTATTTGGCCCTTTGCTGTTATTCGACGTTTTTCGACATTCGACGCCATTCGAAAGCCTTAGGCGACCTCTAAAGACTTTTGACGTCTGGCGTACTTCGGTGGCCTCCTTCTAATAAAGTCACTGATAACAACTACTAGATACAGATACAACTTACATGATTGCAATAAACGTGGCGCTTCGACGATACTCGGCGTCTTGTCAGCTGATGCTTTCTATACAAATTCGCTTCCATTAACACTTGTAATGTGTATCATATCCATAATATAACTATTTTTGTTGTTTCTATTGTAACTGTTATCACTGTTATGAATAGCAATCGTTATCTTCTTTCCAGCATTCATTATAAGCTTATCATCTGCATTGGTATTGCATATATTATTTTATTCTACATCATGGTCAGTACCATTATTCTTTAAATATAATTATCATCAGAAATGCTTATGATACCATTGCTATAAATAACAATGAAATATGATGAATGAATATGATAAGAAATAATACAGGTAATGACAGACGACGACGATGGTAATGGTGAAGAAAGTAATTGTATGAATGACAATATTGATATTGTTATTAACGACACTGACAACAATTAAAATTATAAAAAGAAGTTATATCTCACAATTAATAACTGGATGGTATAGTAGTAGTACTAAGTGTATTAATATTATTATCCATAAATCATTATTATCAATAACAATTGCATTAATGATACACATAACTAAATCAATAGCAATAAATAGTGATGCAAATAGTAATTCAAAAGATGACAATGGTACCAAAAGCATAAAAAATAAGAGAACAATCAACAACAAATTGTAAATCATATTCATTTCATATTACATTATGCGTAGTAATATATCGACTTTGCTGGCTCAGGTCCCTTGACTATGCATTGCACACATGTGTTCTACAAGCATGAAATAGAGCACAGTTGTATTTGGAGGGCTCTTACTTTGGGGGCGATGTATTAGCAAACCAAAACATTTAACTACATCAGTGGATGAAAACATGTTTTATCTTAAATCCAACATATTTTACAAGGTTGTCTTGAATCATTAGACTGTTCACAAATAAGGAGAAAACGAAATTAAAGACGAGGATTCCGGTTCCGTTTTGTGTTCGACCATTCACGTGCTCCGCTGCCATGTTCTAATGCTGTCCAATATGATATACCAGTGTCCCCCTCTTGCTACTTACATTCACAGGGAAATGTTTGACTTCAGTAAACAGCAATGCGCTCCTCTTGTGTTGCTTCAGTGTGTGTATATTCTATTTGGTTTATTTGACCACGTAAAAAGACTCAAGGCTGAAACCTTTACGGTTATTGCTTAGTGCCACAGGGAAAAAGATGTAATGCTGTGTCGCAACCTGCGGCAGTATATATCATGCATGGATGGCGATACTGCAATTTTCCTCACCTCCCAAGCACACTTACAGCTCAGCAAGACACAATGTGGAGGAAAAAAGTATGGCAAGAACCACCACATTGCTTTTAATGGTCGGCATGACTATTGGTTGCAGAGCATGAGCCAATATAACACATGTTGAAAAGAACATTCTACAGGAGTGTCCCTCCCAAAACTTTCTTGACAATCTCCTCATTTGGGAACTTGTTCCCCCCTTTTTTTTCTTTTTTTTTTTGAGGTTTGTGTGTGGCCATCTCTGTGGACGTGTAGCGTCCCAATCGGCCGAGCTATATCCTGGACGTGCTACATATGCAACAATAAAATGATGTAAAGAGAATCGATAAAATATAGTAAATAGTATTCAAAATTGATGCTGCTCAGTTAGGTCTTAAATCAGAAATCACAGCTCGCTGGTGGTAGCAGGAAGCGAGAAGGATTCCGACGAGAGAAAACCTGTAACGTTATATGGATTCTATACATATTATTGATAATAATTATTCTTAAGATGAATTCTATTCCCTTGATGTATTTCGCCTTTGTTAGGTCTCACGATTCACAAATATACACATATTACGTCTCTTTGACCAAATTTATACTTAGCTTTGGTCTGATGTAGTTGTACAAATATCTAGTAATATATCCTAAAATGAACCCTCACTTTCCTAGGAGTGCGAGGACCTGTCAAGGGGGTCTTCACTAACACTAACTTCACTTTTTTTCTTTTTTTTTGTAAAGAAAGTTGATATATTATTAATGCTAAAAATATGATAAGCATATCCATTTCATTCCGAATTAAAATATGACATCAACGACAGTACCCATGCTCTATAATTTACATTGATCAGCATGCGATATCATTTTGAGGATTTTCAATCATTTTGAGCAAAGATCTAGTTACTCTGACTTATAATTTACAATATATAAAGATATCAAGTAGATATAGATATGTAAAACTATATTCAATTCTGTGCCTAAAATGAGACTCTTTTCACCCTCAAAAGCAGTGGATAATGTTAAAAAAAAAAAAGTTAAAAAAAAAAACGCGATATATTTATTGCTTAAACCCATGCTACTCTATTAATAAGAAGTTACTCTTATACATTATAACTGAAAATAAGATATATAATTTTCAAGATAATTTAATGTTGGGCCACTCTACTGAAAAAATAATCCACTTCTGAAACAGGTGCTTGTTTTCTTCTCAACATATAATTCATCAACATAGAAATTCGTAGTAGGAAAAATCTAGATATTCTTGCTCTTCTGTGTTATTCTCCTTCCTTCATAGAGAAAAACATAATGCCCGACATAAAATAATAGTTTTAAGATGGTTATGATTAACAATTAAGGGTACTGAAACAAGTTTCACGTAGGACATACCTACTTCTTTTTTCATAGTTTAGTCAGAGATTTGTACTTCATGCTTCTTATCAGTTCCCGAATTCTTAGTATTAATGGAATAGTACCGAATTGAAGAGAGGTGAAAGTCCTCACAGTTCATACTTGAATGGAACGTGTTCTTTATGAATTTCGAAGTTGAGAAGACAATCACTTAGTATTGAGAAGACAATCACTTAGTAGTAATTGGAGCCAAACGATGAGAGGGGAAATTAGCTGGGATACCTTCTTCTAACCAAAAGGTTTCTAGTGCGCAGTCACAGAATACTTCTTTCAGCATTTAATTTTCTTGAAAGTCAATTATTTCCAGTTGGATTTTTGCAGCACCTATTTGCAGGCGTCCTTTACTTGGACTGAGAATTCTGCAATGTCTGTCTCTAGAACTGGAATTTGAATGAACAGCGAACACCGTTTTCCGCGGACAAAGTTATTAAACTATACAATGAAGTTGTTGATTAGCTTCTTAATAAACTGGACATTCCATTTTTTTTTTTTTTTTTTTTATCAAATTCCTCCAAAAGTCTAGGAAATTGGA
>BOPN01004559.1:110000-120512 GCA_017312705.2 Penaeus japonicus
ATATGTGTATATATACATATACATACATATATATGTATGTATGTACATATATCTATATACGTTTAAATGTATGTATATATATATGTACATATCTATGCGGAAATAGGTGAATATACACACATATATGTCCATATATATATATATATATATATATATATATATATATATATATATATATATATATGCGTACACATGTATATATATGCATATATATACATATATACACATATATATAAATATATACATATATGTATATATATATATATATATATATATATATGTATACATATATATACATGTATATACATATATATATGAATATACATATATATACATATATGCATGTATATATATACATATATATGTATATATATACATGTGTGTATATATATACATATATGCATGCAAATATCATATATATACAACCATGTATATACATGTATATCATATATAAATATATATAAACATGTATATATACATTAATACACATGTATACATATAGATATACATACATACATATATAAATATATATATACATATATAGGACTTCATTATGACAAATGTATAAAAGGGTATAAATCAGATTGAATAGTTACGTGTTTCGGTATCTCCCGTCATCAGAACTCTATGAATGTATATATTTATATACATATATATGTATATGTATGTATATATGTGTATATATAAATAAATGTATGTATATATAAATTAATGTATGTATATATATATATATATATATATATATATATATAAATGTATGTATATATGTATGTATATAAATATATATATATATATATATATATATATATATATATATATATATATATATATATATATATACATATATATATATATATACATATATATATATATATATATATATATATATATATATATATATATATATATATGTATATATGTATATATATACATATATATATATATATATATATATATATATATATATATATATATATATATGTATATGTATATACATATACATACACATACACATATACATGCAAATACATATATGCATATAAATACATATACATACATATATACTTACATCCATTCATATATATAGAAAAAAAAATATATATACACTATCGTGTGTGTATGTATATGTTTATATAATATATATATATATAAGTATATATAAATATATATATATTTATACATAAATACGTACACACACATGCACACACACATGTCATACATATATACATATATACACACAAACACATGCATACATGCATATGTACATAAAAAAAATGTATACATATATATTCATATATATTTAAATATTTAAGTTTAATATATATCAATACAAATATATAAAATATATAATCAACCATACATATATCATATACACATACATACATACATTTATATACATATATATATATATATATATATATATATAAATATATATTCATATACATATACATATTCATATAAATATCTACATGTATAATATATATTTCATTTATATATATATATATATATATATATATATATATACATATATATATATATATACTATATACAAATACATACATACATTTATATATACATACATATACAAATTCATATACATATATGTTTACATGTATATTATATATACACATATACACATATATATGTATATGTATATATATATATGTATATGTATGTATATATATTTATATGTATGTATATATATGTATATATATGTATATATATATATATATATATATATATATATATATATATATATATTTACAGCTTGCTTAGAGGAAGTATTCAAGAAGTTAGATTGGAAGGAGAAAGGGATTAAAATAGGGAATGAGCACTAAGCAATTTAAGATTTGCAGATAACATCGTTCTTTTCGGCGAGTAAGCAGATGAACTACAATTACTAAGCGATTTAGATAGGGAAAGTCAGAAGATTGGCCTTAAAATGAACATGAAAAAGACTAAAGTCATGTTCAACAGTCGAACCCCAGTTAAACAAATACAAATACAGGGCGAGGTACTAGAAGTAGTGAACGAGTATGTATACGTAGGGCAACTCATCAAGACGAGTACATCCTGCGATGCCGAGATAAATCGACAAATCAGGTTAGGTTGGAGTGCCTTCGGTACACATAGTAATATATTACGAGGTCGTCTGTCACTATGTCTAAAGAGAAAGATTTTTAAACAATGTGTCCTCCCCGTCATGACATATGGGTCTGAAACATGGACTACGATCAAGGTACTCGAGAGGGAAATTCGTAAGTGCTCAAAGAGGAATGGAAAGGCTTATGCTAGGAGTTAGCTTAAGAGACAAGAAAAGAGCCACATGGATCAGTCAACAAAGGTAGAGGATATACTCGAGAGCATTAAGAAGAAAAAGTGGCAGTGGGCTAGACATATATACCGTAGACAGGACAACAGGTGGACAAATAAAACAATAGAATGGGAAATACACGACACAATAAGACCAAGGGCAATACCAATGACTAGATGTCGGGATGAAATAGTGAATTTCGCAGGAGTAAACTGGAATCAGAGGACACAAGACCGGAATGACTGGAAAAGATTGAGAGAGGCCTACGTCCTGCAGTGGAATGATACTGGCTGATGATGATGAGGGTATATATATATGCTTGTATACATACATATACATATACCTAAATTAATATCTATATACATACATACAAATACATAAATATATAGAGAGAGATAGATATAGATATGACACAAAGATAAACATATGTATATGTATATGTGTATATGTATGTATATATGTATATGTATATTTATGTATATATATGGACTTTGTTAATGGGGTACTTAAAAGACAAAGTTTATGATACGAAACCTGCAATAGTCGGGGAATTGAGACCAGTCATTGAACAAAAATACAAATACAGGCACACAGATGCCAAACGAAGTGCTGCGTGATGTCTGCGCTTCCCTTGCTTAGCATTGTCAATAGTCCCTGGACCAGAATAGATGTCAGTTTGAACATATGCGTTAACGAAATAGTAAAGTGAAGTCTGTAGATACTATCAAATGTTAAAATTGAAATGAGTTTCCGTAAACACGGACTTTATAACTATTTAACGTGTAAATACATTTTGGGGGGACACCCTGTATATATACATATATATTATGTTTGTGTTTATGTGTATCTCCATGTGCATAAGTATACATGTATGTATATGTGTATGTACATATGTATGTATATATATGTATGTGTGTGTGTATATAAGTATGTATATGCATGTGTATACATGTATATTTATGTATGTGTATCTGTATATGCTTGTGCATATGCATGCATGTGTGTATCTGTATGTATATGTATGTTTATATTTACGTGTATGTGCATGTGTATGCGTGTGTGTGTGTGTACGTGTATGTGTGTGTATCTATGAATGTAGATATATATATGTATGTATGTATATGTATATGTATGCATATGTATATGTATGCATATGTATGTATATGTATGCATATTTATGTATATGTATGCATATACATGCATATGTATGTACATGTATGGATATGTATGCATATTTATTTATATGTATGCATATGTATGTATATGTATGCATATGTATGTATACGTATGTATATGTATGCATATGTATATGTGTGCATATGTATGTATATATGTGTATATGTATGTATATATGTGCATATGTATGTATATATGTGTATATGTATGTATATATGTGTATATGTATGTATATATGTGCATATGTATGTATATATGTATATATATATATATATATATATATATATATACATAAATATATATTTATTCATATAAAGATGTTTGATAGTTTGATTGCTAGATTGTAAGGTATAATCACATATCGCTAATGAATCGCAGCTTACTACATATCACGGTAAAAGGAATCAATGTCTGGAAAGGGTATAATGAGGGAGTTGAGTTAAGATACAAGTTCAAACAGTCTATCAAGAGGCATGGTATTTTTGTATATATTGTACTTTTCATTACACTTTGTCTCAAAATAGACATGGTAAATATATAAAATCATGTCATGAAATGAATTCTTTATCAAATTCTTTATCAATTTATCAAATTCTTTATCAATTTATCAAATTTATCAAATTCTTTATCAAATCAGCGCATTGTTACCCTGATAGTGTTATGTAACAAAAAATACTAATAATATATGTGTTTTGAGGTGTTACTACAAAATTCAGTATTTGGCGATATCATTACCAAGTCACTTGATTACACAATCGTAGTTATGATATATACATCAATATATATATATATATATATATATATATATATATATATATATATACATATATATATAAATATATATATATAATCTTGTATATAGATACAATACATATTTGTATAACTTTATATAAAAATATATTTACATTATATATATATATATATATATATATATATATATATATATATCTATGTATATATATATATATATATATATATATATATATATATATATATATATGTATATATGTATATATATACATATATAAATAATATATACATATATCATATATTTACTTATATATTTTACAGTATATATATATATATATATATATATATATATATATATATATATATATATATATTATATATGTCAGTCATCCGGTCTTGTGTCCTCTGATTCCAGTTTACTTCTGCATAATTCGCTATTTCGACTAGCCATCTAGACATTGGTCTTGCCCTTGGTCTCATTGTGTCATGTATTTCCCATTCAGTTGTTTTCTTTGTCCACCTTTTGTCCTGTCTCCGATATATATGTCCAGCCCACTTCCACTTTTTCTTCTTAATACTCTTGAGTATATCGTCTACTCTTGTTTGTTGCTTGATCCATGTGGCTCTTTTCTTGTCTCTTAAGCTAACTCCTAGCATAAGCCTTTCCATTCCTCTTTGAACACTTACTCATTTCCTCTAGAGTGCCTTGGTCGTAGTCCATATTTCTGACCCATATGTCATGATGGGGAGCACACTTTGGAAAAAAAATCTTTTACTTTAGACATAGTGGCAGACAACCTCGTAATATATTACTATGTGTACCGAAGGCACTCCAACCTAGCCTGATTCGCCGTTTTATCTTGGCTTCACAGGATGAACTCGTCTTGATGAGTTGCCCTAGGTATACATACTCGTCCAATGCTTCTAGTACCTCGCCCTTTATTTGTATTTGCTTAACTGGGGTTCGACTGTTGAACATGACTTAAGTCTTTTTCATGTTCATATTAAGCCATTCTTCAGACTTTCCTGTTCAAATCGATTAGTAATTGTTATAATTCATCTGCTGACTCGCTGAAAAGAACAATGTCATCTGCAAATCTTAGATTGCTTAAGTGTTCATTCCCTATATTAATCCCTCTCTCCTTCCAATCTAACTTCTTGAATACTTGAATACAGCTTCGATGAGATGGTGTCGCCCTGCCTAACACCCCTTTTTATTGGTATTTTATTGGTTTCTGCGTGTATTTTGATGGTCGCTGTACCATCTCTATATATACTTCTTGTTTACGAATTGCATCTAGTACTGCAGATATCTTTACCGAATCGAATGCCTTTCATAATCTACGAATGCCATACACAGGGGCTTCCTTTATTCGTTTGTTTTCTCATTTATATCGGCTAGTGTGTGGATATGGTCTGTAGTTGAGAATCCGCTGCGGAACCCTGCCTGTTCCCTGGGTTGTTTTGAATCTAATGTATCGGTGATACGGGCTGTGATGATTTTTGTGAACAGTTTATAGATTACTGAAAGGAGGCATATAGATCTTTTGTCTCCCCTTTTTTGTGTATCAAAATTATTATTGCGTTTTTTCCAGGATTTCGGAGTTTTACCGACGCTTAGGCATCTGTTAAAAAGATTGGCCAGTTTTACTGCCGTAGTCTCTCCTTCATCTTGAATAAGATCTACTGTACACTAATGCTGTCTTCTTATTTTATTTATCCGTCACATTTTATCCAACGTCCTACACCCGACACCCGTCACATTTTCCCGACGCCCCACCCCACAGGTTCTTTACTACGGGCCTTACTGCCGCAATCTATCCTGCATCTTGAATAAGATCTACACTTTTTGATAATTTCATTTTTATTGTATGTCACCTCTCCATTAGGTTTCATTACTACATACATTTGGTTTTTCCCTATTCCGAGCCTCCTCTTTGTTGCCTCAAGGTTGGTGCCGGCAAGCAGAGCTTCATTTATTTTTCTTATGTTAAATTTGCGTACATCCTCTTTCCTCTTCTTGTTTATCGTCTTAATCAGTTCTGCTGATTCTATCTTGTCTCTGATTGATGTTATTTTCATGTCCCTACGCTGTTTCATAAGCTTTTTTGTCTCTACCGAAAGCTTACTGAACTTTTCTTTTTCGTCTTAACCCCCTATTTCAAGTGCAGCTTCTTTTAATATCTCACTGAACTGGTCGTTCATTTGGTCTATGTCAATATCTTCTTCGAGAGCTGAGTATTTGTTATGGATGTTAAAACTGAATTCTGTCATCTTATTCTTAATGTTAGTTAGATTAACGAGAGGTTACTGTATGGGCTTATTTCGTTCCCTTCTTAGCTGTAATTTTACTCTACTTCTGATCAGTCTATGGTCACTACCGACATTTACTTTATTGATAACGGTTACGTCTTGTGGAATGTCGCGCTTATTGGTGATTATGAAGTCAATTTCATTTTTAATGCCGGATGGTGATTTCTATGTCCATTTCCTCCCGGGTCTCTTTTCGAAGAATGTATTCATAATTTTAAGGGATCGAGCTTCAGCGAATTCTATTAGCCTTTGCCCTCTCTCATTTCTGGTGCCTATTCCGTGTTTCCCAACCGAGGTTTCTCCATCTTCCCTTATTCCTATCTTGGCATTAAAATCCCCCATAATAATGGTAAAATGGGTTTACATCTCATGTTTAGTTTCAGTATTACAGAAGCTACTCTTTCGCTCACACTGTAGAATTCCTTAATATTCTTTTTGAGGCACTTGTGAACTAAAAAAAACACTCCTAATTCTTGTTTGCTATCCAATATAGTAAGTGTCCATTATTTAGTATTTTTTGTTCTTCACCTAGTCTTCTAACTTCAGAAAGTCCTACAATATCCCATTTAATAAATGAAAGTCCCTCAAGCAGTGTCAAAAGATCAGATTCTGTTCTCAGAGTCCTTATATTGTATGTGCACGAATTCATCATCTTTAGGCAGCCTGGGTCTAACTGGATATGTTTAGCACCCTCTGCTCCAGAACGATCCTGATCGCCGCCGTGACCAGGGGTTCCTTCGCTTCCGGGCAATGAGGGCTGTTTTCTTGCCTGGGAAATCATATTTAAGAAGGGTGGGGCCTGATACCCCCACCTACCGGCCTTAACTGTGTAAGGTGGGGGGAGTAATTCTAGTCAGGATGCTACCTTTAATCTCGCGTGTTACTAGGAGACCTTTCGGTTTACTCTTGTGAGAATGGACATTTGTTTATATACACATGCAGGATGTACGCAAAAATGCATGCTTGCATGTTTATGCGCGCTCCCATGCCCGCACTTATGTATGTTTCCATATATATATTGTGCCTGTGCTTGCACAGCGTAGACACATATATATATACAATTATGCAATTATGCACATACTCCAAGCGGATGTTTACGCCCGTATGTATGTACATAGCACTCATATATAACAGCGTCTACCTGTGCATACACGAGCACGTAAATTATAATGTGTCCATGCATTATAATTTGTTTTAAATATATATGTATATATATATATATATATATATATATATATATATATATATATATATTATTGCTTTTGTATTAATACATTCATTTTCATGAGAATTGTATTTCTTTTAATGATTATTAACGTAATTATTGTAATTAAAACTATTATAATAATTATTGATGCTATTATAATAATTACCGTCAATTGTTTAATAGGATCATTATTGTTTTTGCATAGTGATCTTCATTTTGATGAGAATTATTTTTGATTTCATCATTAAAAGCATAATATTACTATTATTAATTATCATAGTAATTATTATAATGTTCACCGACATTTTCTTTCTAAGATTTTAATTGCTTTTGTATCATTATCTTCATTTTGATGGGAATTGTCTTTCTTTTCATCACTGACAACGTAATTATCCTAATAATGATTATTATAGTAATCAGTGATGTTATTACAAAAATTATTGTCATTTTTACGAAGATTATTATTGTTTTTGCCTTATTACCTTCATTTGATGAGAATTCTTTTTCTTTCCATCATAAATAACGTAATTATACTAATAATCATTATCGTAATTATAGATGTTATTACAAGTTTTCATAATCTTTATTTTTGCATCATTATCTTTATTGTGATGAGAATTGTCTTTCTTTTCATTATTATTAATGTGATTATCCTAACAATAATCATTACAGTAATTATTAAATGTTTCCTACGTGTTCTCCCAAAAAAAAGATGAAATTAAAGCTAAAGATAAGCGTTTTGCTCACCTTTGTATTTTCTCGTTTTTTAATGTTATTACGATAATTGCCGTCATTTTATTTTATAATAGATTAGTATATAATATCATAATAGATTCATTTTAATGAGAATTGCCTTTCTTTTCTTTATCTATAAAACAATTATCTTAATAAAAGCCGTTTTGCTCACCATTGTATCTTTTCGTTTCTTTTGGTGTGTTTAATGCAATTATCGTCATCCTGTTTTTTTAAGAGCATATTTGGTTTTGCATCAGCACCTCTATTTTGGTGAGAATTATCTTTCTCTTTATCATTTACAACGTAATTATCAGAATAATAAATTTTGCATCGTTATCTTCATTTTGATGAGATTCATCTTCTTTTTATTATTGATAACGTGATTACCCATAAAATAATCATTACAGTAATTATTTCAAATTACGTTTCTCCCAAAAAGTGGAGATATACCTAAAAACAACTATTTTACTTACTTTTCCGTTGTAACAATGATTATCGTCATTTCATTTTTTTTAAGATCATTATTGCTTTTGCACCATTATCTTCATTTTGTTGTTAATTGACTTTTTTTTTATCCTTAATACATTAATATCCGAATAAAAATCATTATAACAATTATTGAAATTATTAAAATCATTATCGTCATTAACAATTACCATAATGATCATTACTAGAATTATTACGTTATCAAAGAAGAAAAGAAAGACATTTCTCACAGGGGTATTGCAGCACTTGAGAACATTAGCTAAGTAAAAGATTGCAGACACTGTGAGAGAAACTTGAGGAACCATGAGCCGAGAAGGAACCGTGACTGAGTCAATCGTCGGTCGTTGACAGTGTATATCATAAAATTCAGCCAGTTCGGGTAGATGTTGTCATCTTTCCCTGGCTTTTTTGCATGGCATGTATATTATTTTGTAAAAAAAAAAGAAAAAAAAAAAGAAAAAAAAAATCCACAAATCAATCTCTCGGGAAGGTGAAGAGTGCAAAAAATGCGAAGCTATATTGACGTAACCTAAGGGTTAAACACCAACTTAAAATATAGCAATCTTGTCACCAAGATCCTTCCGTGTGAAAATATTTACAGTATATCTAGCATATGACTTTTCTATGTCATACATAATCCAAAGTCACTGATTTTTTTAGATGAGTCGGAGCACGTGCTCGAGACTGCCATCAAGTTATGAAATAAAGGAAAATATTCAATTTGCTTCAAAACACTCTTTGACTGCCTAGACATCTCAAGAAGTTAGCGGTGTCCACCGTTACACAATATCATCATCAAAGATGATAATAATGTGAAGGATGATTATTTTGATAATGAATATGATGAAAATGAAAGTCATCTTATTTTTGAAATATAAAGGTAATAACATTAACAGTTATGATATTATGACTAACGAGCTATAAAGATCATAAGAACTTTAAAGAATAAATCCTTGAGAATTGTTTGTTTGTATCATATTCAGTTAAGAATAAAATAAAACAATACGAGAAAGAAGGAGGGAAGGGAGAAAAGCTTGTCGTCAACTAGTGAAGGACACATGTCGAAGTTCAGCGCAAACGTTAATACATTGGAAATTACACGACATATGATAAACTAAACAAGCCATTTAATAATTATTTATGTCTATTATTATAAACAATTACGCCAGGTAAATTTTACAATAAGGAACCTTGAATATGAATCTCTAGAAGTCGCAAGACATGGTTATTTCACAAATGTTACAATTTTATCTTTATCACAATGGCCTTGTGCTGTCTTTCACAATGACCAGTTGTTAATAAGTGTCACCTAACAATAAGCATGTCCTGACTACCGGATGGGTTCCGCAGTGATACCAGGCAAAATACCTACAAGGGACCATGCTGATAAATCCTGTTGATCTTTAAAGTGTCCCCAACTATCCTAGCGAACACACACACACACACACACACACACACACACACACACACACACACACACACACACACACACACACACACCCACACACACACACACACACACACACCCACA
>BOPN01004560.1:0-10000 GCA_017312705.2 Penaeus japonicus
TATATATATATGTGTGTGTGTGTGTGTGTGTGTGTGTGTGTAAACAGATAAATGTACTAAACAGATAAATCATTAAATGAACAAGAAAGAACAATGTAATAGATAAACGAAAAAATAGATATGTAACGGGATAATACAACAATAAATGGGAGTATGAAGGACATTTCAACAAATGAATGAATAGATGATCATGTAAAGAATAAGTAAAGAAAAATAATAATCAAAGATGGTTTAAACAACTGAACGCAAAGATAAAGTAAAGGCTAAAAAAAGTAATGCTTGACTCATACGTTTCAATATCCATATAGATAACAATACATATATTTTCAACCGTATTCTTCAAGCTATTCACAAGTACGAAAGCTCGGTGAAATTCAATATCCATATAGATAACAATACATATATTTTCATCCGTATTCTTCAAGCTATTCACAACTCCCTCTTACAGCCCCTCACCCTACATCCTACGTACCTTCAGAATAGACGTTAGTGCGATCATAATCAACCAAGGAACGAGGGAGTGCCTTGTACCTGAGCACTCCCAGCAGTTGAAACGAGGCACCGAAGGACACCATGAGCACTAGACCAAAGGAGATGTGTAGGACACGGGTGATAGGGATCCTTGTGATGTTGAGGGCCATGGAGGATTAGCAAGATTTCGATCGGTCTTGTAAGGTGGTCTGTAGAAGAGTTTGGGTCGTAAGGACAACCATAAAGATAGTTGTGATTGTGATTGTGGGGTGAAGGGTAAGGATAGTTGTGATTGTGTTATCAGTAATAACACTGATAACACCGATAATCGAATTGATAATAATAAGTAAAGGGGAAGCGGACAAGAGAAGGGAGCTATGCTGAAAATATCGTTTCACATACGTCGAACTTTAACACCAACGTTAGTATATCATAGATCATAAAAGCAAAACATATATGTTGAAATTAAGCAAATCCTTTCGACTGATATTTACTTTGGACATTAAGTTAGGTAATTGACGAAAATTTTACAATACAAGCGCCAGGAATACAAATGTCTAGAGGTCATAAGACATGACAATCATCCCACAAATGCTACCTTTTTTATGTTTGACAAAATGAAAGTGTATATACTGAATTTTATTGGTCAGATTCTTGTGCTGATTTTAACGGTGCTGATAAAGTGTCATCCAACAATTATATTGTGCTGACTTTCGGACTTCTCCCCGAAGTTGTCTGAAGCAAAAGTGAAAGCCGGTGTCTTTGTCGGACCACAAACAACGATCTTGGAGTGCAAGGAATTTCCCAAGAAGCTCACTAGGACAGACAAAGCAGCTTCCTGGGGGATCTCAAGGCCGAAAACTATATGGGGCTTGTTGAGACCCTGGTGAGGAACTACGGAAATATGGGCTGCAGGATGTCTTCTCTTTGTCCATATCCTAAACGCTCATCTTCATAGATTTAATGGATGGAATGGGAGTGTACTCGGAGGAGCAAGGCAAGTACTGGACTTTGAATGCTGCTATTAAGGATATTTAGGTGTTGATTCGTGAAAGTAATTTACAGTATTGATGTTAATCACGAAAAACTACTTACTTTCTTTTTGTGTGCGCTTTACAATTCTTGAATAAGCAAATGTTATCTTTTCCAGTGGAAATAGGTAAATTTCAAACGTATTGTTATGATGGTTACTAAAGCAAAGCTTGAAGGAGATATCTGCCATTTTTCACACCTAGAAGTTAGCAAATATGAAATAACGGTTACTACACAAGAAAAAAAAAAATTGTATATTGTTCTACCTTTTTAGTGAATAGAAATGTCCATATTCATCAGTTCTCCCTATGGGATTCGGTAAATTTCAGAAATATCGTTTCCCTGGTCAAAAATCAAAGTTTGAAAGAAATCGTGACCGTTTCTCACACCTTCAAGGCATTAGAAGTGTGAAATAACAGTTACTACCCAAGTACAGAAATCATATCATATAGGGTTGTCATTAATGTTTTTTCTTTCTTTCTTTCTTTCTTTCTTTCTTTTACTGATACTACTGTCATTATTATTATTACCATGAAGCGGTTACAGATGGAATTTCAGCCAAGTTAAACCAACATGCATTTCACGTGTCCAACATCCTACAATATATATATATATATATATATATATATATATATATATATATATATATAAAGCGTAAGGAGTGCACTGTCGAAAGATCATTAGTTCATTCAAATATAACGATCAACGAGGAATAACTGGCATTTCGAGTGTTCAAATAAAAACTCGAAAGGAACCTATACGCCAGTGACAGAACGAGAACGAGAGAGAGAAAATTCACCACTGAGCATAGAACCCATGACAAGTGGAAATGCACTTCCTATGTATATATATATATATATTTTTTTTTTTTCTGTTTATCCTGTGAATAACAGTGCATCACACGATAAATATATAGTCATATTCTACCATTGTTATTGGTTTTGTTAAAATAATAATTTTTGTTTTTGTTGTAATTATCATCAATTAAGATATCACTAAGAAACGGCAGTGAATATTGAATTAGTGGATATTAGTGGTTTTCAGGTACAGATGGTGGAAATAGATTAGCACATGTTTACGATGTTGTATCTGTTATGACAACCTGCAAGGGCTGGGGAATGCTGATTATAACTATTCAAGCATGTAGAAGGGGAGGAAAGGGAAGAGACGCCATATGGAGTGGGAAGGGGAGTGGAAGGAGTGGAGTGGAATGTTCTGATTTAGGTGAAAGATAGTAAAGAATACATTTTTAAGAGGAATTATACCACGTCAACTTAAATGAGCCAAAAAATTACTTTGTAAAATACAGTTAGCGTCGGCGAGAATCGTTTTGCAGCTGGATGTTTTAAATGATCTTGAAATAAATCTTATACTGACTAAATGTCGTATTAGATGACATTATATTAACATGCGGCTGCTGTGAACATCAATTTTAAAGACGTAACCAATAAAATTTTTACATTTACGACATTCCGACATCTGAATATTCTCCCTTCAAGCTATCCACAGTGTAAATAGAAAGGAATTTTTCATCAACGCCTACCGTGTTTTACAAAGTTATCTTCATGTAAATGGTTGATGTGGTCTGCTTAGATAAGTCCGCGCTATCAATTTTGTTAATATGAAAACCCTGCCCTTTTCTTTCCAAACTTCAATGCATATGTTAGGTCATCGTTAGCATACATCAGCCCGTGGAGGTTATTATAACATATATGATGGTGTAACCGATGATAATGCAAATCTAGCAACAGCAATCAATAAAATAATAATGAATCCACATTTAAACGAGCAAAATATCAGTCAATGTTGTTTGATGATTTTAATTGAAAGAACCTGGATGTCGCACACCTTGCATGCATGATGCGTGCAACAGTATGTATCAAATCGCAATCATTATTATCATTATCTTAAAAGTAATAACAAATATAATCAGCCCTGATTTAGTAACAATGATATTAGTGATGATTATACTGACTATTATTGTAATGATAATAATAAGAGTAATGATGAGGAATATCATCTGATTATTGAAATGTTAAGGTTATAATATTATCAGGCGTCATAATTATAATGATTTTTAAGAATTAGCTTTTTAGAACTCAATAATTTCAATTAATCTAAGGAAAATAATAAATAAATACAGGAGTAAAGGAGGGAGGAGGGCAGGCAAAGGGAGCTTGTGACCGGCTTATTTAATTAAAGCTAGAAGCATGTCGAAGTTTAGCACCAACACTAGAATATGATACATCATACATAATGCAACATATATATTGAAACTATGCAAATCTTTTAAGTTAACATTTACTTTGAACATTACGTCTGGTAACTGACGAAAATTTTAGGAATGTAATTATCTCGATGTCGTAGGAGATGGCAATTATTCCACAAATGCTACGTTTTTCTTTTAGCTAATGTGACGTGTTTATACTTAGATATGTTATTCAGATTCTTTTGTTGATTTTCACAATGAGCACATGCTTATAAAGTGTCATCCAACAATCAGTATATGCTTACTGGTAGCGGTTCTTGGCAATCTGAGATAACACAATGTTACCAGATGCGTAGAGTTGCACCTGCAAATAAAGCCTGTTGTTATTTCATGGGTCTGGAAGCCCACGCTCACGCTCACGCACACGCACACGCACACGCACACGCACACGCACACGCACACGCACACGCACATTCACGCACACACATATTACATTACACGCAAACTCACACATATACGTTTGTTTTTACACATATACATACATGGACGTAGTATAGTACGTGTATCCACGGACAACTTAATTACATTTTGACGACGTCAACCGATCCACACAAGTGTCTATGACATATGCACATGTGCCATGCCTTGTATCTGGGAATCATCTGTATATACTTCTCATGTCCAAAGTTAGCCTTAGAAATAGGTCGCTTCACAATTTATATTGTTCACTACTAATCAATTGTTATTACGAGTTGATTGCCAGAGTTTCCATTGTGTTAACTAATTATCGAACAACACAAAGGGGGTAGTTGGTTTTTAGATTGCATACAAACACACACCTTTGCATGCACTAACCCGTATATGTGAGTGTGAGCGACTGGATATGTGAATGTATATGTATGTGTATGTCTGGGTTTGTGTATGTGTGTGTGTGTGTGTGTTTATAAATATCTAAGTCTGTGCATGTACATAAATGTATACATGTTCTAGTGAGGCACGTGCATGCCTCACTAGGAGAATGATAAACAAAGTCAATACGTAGGAATAAACAGACATGTATTCAATACATCGGGGGATGACATACGAGCTACGAAGCACACGCCACACGAAAAAGAAAACACGAATGATGTAAATTCTGTACGGGAAAAGAAAGTGTTTGTGTGTGTGTGTGTGTGTGTGTGTGTGTGTGTGTGTGTGTGTGTGTGTGTGTGTGTGTGTGTGTGTGCAGGTGTGTATGTGTGCAGATATCTGTGCATGCAGGTGCCTACGTCCGTCCAGGTGCCTATGTGCCTATCTATGCATGCATGCACACACGTGGACGTGCGCGTTGTGTGTGCATTTATTCATTGCATGCATTTTACTAGATGAATGTGTACGTTTTGCATGGCGTGTACGTGTGCGTGTGCATGTCACTAGTAGTGCCTACAGATATCATGTGCGGCTTAGTTGTTTATTCACTGTTTGTTCATCCAATCATTATATGAGAGTTTGGTAGGGAGGGAGGTGTGCAAAATTGCTTTCCTTACTTTGGTTCATTTGAGAGTGAGTGAGTGAGTGAGTGAGTGAGTGAGCATCCCCATATTTGATAATATGTACAGCATTTTTCCTCTGACAAGTGGAATAAATAAGTGTGAAGACTCAAGTATGGCTAAGAATGTAAACATGTACGTCTCTCGATGTCTTTTTTTGTTTGTTTGTTTGTTTCATTTTTGTAAGCGAATGAATATCGTCGGCGGCGTCGGCGATTCCATGATTTTCCTTGCTGGTTGTTTTGTCGGTTATCGACCTAAGGGCCAGGTAGATAAGGAATGCATTCTAAACATTGTGGTCGTATCTCTCTATCTATGTATCTATCTATCCATCCATCTATCTGTGTAATGACTGACTCGTGTCGTGTATTCATTTATTCATTCATCGGTCGGTCGTCGCAAACCAATTTGCATGTGTGGGGAGTGGGGGGAGGGGGGAACAGGGAGGGAGGGAGAGGGGTTGGCCACCTCTATGCCTTCCTCCCTCCCTTCCCTTCTCCCTTTTCCCTCCCTCCCTCCGTGTTCCCCCCTCCCTTCTTCCCTCCCTTCCCTCCTTCCTCCCTCCCTGTTCCCACACTTGCATAGAGGTGGCCAACCCCTCTCCAAGTGTGGGGAGAGGGGGGGAACAGGCCACCTCTATCATATTATCAATTGACTATGTGTTTGTTTGTTTGGCTTTTAGTATATAGGCAACAACAAACCACTAGTGTAGTTACGATGGTATAATGGCAATTGGGAGTGAGTGAGTGAATGAGTGACCTCTTTCCTTACTAGAGTGAGGTTTATTATTACTATTATTATCATTATTATTATTATGTCGCCGTTGTTTCTATCAAGCTTGAAAGGAATTGCCCTTGGTTGGTGATTTAGTTATCTTGATACTTGTGTGTGTGTGTGTGTGTGTGTGTCTGCGTATATGCATGTGCATGCATGCCTGTCTCTCTTTATTTCATGTATGCATGCAGATAAGGTAAAACTCAATCAATCAATCAATCAGTCAGTCAGAGTGCAAGTGTGATGGATAATACTTTGAATTGTTTGATTTGATTCGTAAGTGTATGTGTGGTGATCCGGCGAGAAGGTGCGTGCTTGCTAGATTGATTGGTTGCTAGTTTGTTTGTTTGTTCGTTCGAGTAGGGTCCAAGAAAACGCAAGTGGAATAGCCATTTTTCCTAGCTTTGCTTTGCCTTGCTTTGTTTGCTCTGTTTCGTTTCGTTTCCTTTGCGCGAGCTCTCATCAATGTTAACTCGTAGCTACTAATTGTTGTCTGTCTGTCTGCGTATGTGGTTGTATGTATGTTGGGACATGTGAGAAGAACAAGAAATTCAAAAGACAGTTTGCTTGTTACAAGGAGTTCCAGAGGATAGTAAATCAAGAAACAAGCCAACGTTTATTTGATCTCAGTATATGTTAGGGGCAAAAACAAATGTAGGCAATAGTAGTATTAGTAGTAGTAGCAGTGTCGATGGTGTTAAGAATGTAACAAGCAGTAGCAATGATAATGAATAAGAGTGTAGGCCCATTTCATGTCAAGAGTCAAGGGGGGAGAAAGTGAGAAATGATACATGCATGTATGCATTTACAAGTGTAAAGTCGATTTATTACAAAAACTAAAACAAATGAATGAATGAATGACTAGAAATGAATGGTTGGTTCGCTGTCTATGATGGGAGAGAGAAAGAGAGAGAGAGAGAGAGAGAGAGAGAGAGAGAGAGAGGGAGAAGGAAAGTGCAACGACAAGAATCCCTTGACCTGCCTCCAAATCCCTTGTTTTATGCAATTCCATGAAACCCTTTTTTAATCTCCCTCGGGGCTTACGCTTATCTTATCACGGCCCGGTTACGTCTTGACACGCCACCCACTTCGGGCCAAAGATAGCGCCTGCTTGAACGCCGATGGAGAACTATTACCTTGTGACGGTATCTTGTTTACAGCAAGGGTTGACTGGCCGTTAAGGTAACAATGGTTTGGTGATAATGAGACTGCTGAAGTGAATAATGTTGATTGCAACATATTTCTATACCAGTTGTTGCTGCTACTAATACTACTACTACTACTACTAACAATAATAACAATAATAATAATAATAGTACATCTACTACTACTACTACAACTACTGCATATACTGCAACCACTACTACTACTGCTACTATTACTACTAGTAGTACATCTACTACTGCTACCACAACTACTGCATATACTGCAACCACTACTACTACTGCTACTACTACTACACTACTAAGGTTGCTACAGCTGTATCCGCTTTAAGTGTACTTCTTTACCACCACTGATACTATTATTCTTACTACTAAAAAAAAAAAACTATTACAACCATTACTGCCACTGTTACAACTGTTTCTGTTATTATCACTACAAATTAATCTACTAAAACTGCTGATATTACCCCGACACTTCTATCAATACTACTGCTAGTATTACCCCAGATATTGCTAATTGGACTAATACCATAGTTGCTATGGATGATGATAGTGATAAGACCATCAACATCACTCGTAGCAGCATAATAATGATGACAATAGTGATGATGATTGGTAAGGATAGATAATATCAATATTCAAAATAATGAGCTTACTGTCATGACAGAGCAAGGTAATGGTAGTAGCTTGCATGGTAGCTACTTTTATGAAGTTCACAGTGACAGAATCACTGTCCTCCTTAAAGACCTGGTGCCTTCCTTCCCGCAAGACACGGTGCTCAAGCGGCGCAGGAACGCAACACGAAGCCAAACATGTTTATTGAGGGATCTGCTCTGTCCAAACAGATATTGCAACGTTTTTTTACCGACGTGACAGGAAGCCCTAGCGGGAACAGCAAAGTGTTGGGCTTAGGTCTGTTGTACATGTCACTCTCTTGTAACACCTTGTAAGTCGTAATGTTCATTGGCACTTTTTCGTGTTCCGTGATCACACAAAAAAACAAAAAAACCCTGGGATAAGAGGGGGGGGGGGATGGCGTCCCTTGTCTTCTCCCCATTATGATAAAAACGAAGGCGAAGAGGGAGGAGAACAGACTGGAAAATCGATTCCAGCAACGTCGTCGCCCATGTTATGTAATTAATAACGCTGCATTCCTCATCGAAGGCATCGCGACCTCTGCTGCGTTGATTATCACAGCATTCCTCTTAAAGAGAAAGAAACCAACGAGAAGGAAGCACCTCGCGACGGCTCGAAAGCTTGTTCATAATTCCAAGTGTGTGGAAATTACGAGCTGGCGAGTGACTGGCAACGTGGGGGGCGGGGGGAGGGGGGGGTGTTAACGCGGCCAAGAGGCTTAAACGCCGCGCGGCCGTCGTCTTCGGGTGAACTCCGGGGCCGTCTTGCGTCTGAGACCAAGAGGGAGGTCGGAGGGTTTGTTGTCTCCTTTGCTCTTTTGGAAACGATTTCCATTCTGCTATTTACTCTTGGTCTGATGTCAAGAGGCCATTTTTAACTCTCTCGTCCTGCTTTTCTATCTCGCTTTCTCTCTCTCTCTCTCTGTATCTCTTTATTTCTCTCTCTCTCTCTCTGTATCTCTTTATTTCTCTCTCTCTCTCTGTATGTCTTTATTTCTCTCTCTCTCTATTTCTCTCTCTCTCTCTCTCTCTTTCACCTTGGCTCCTGCTATCTCTTTCGATATCTCTCTCTCTATCTATCTATCTTAATTTGTTTATCTCTCTCTCTCTCTTTCTCCTTTCGCTCTCTATCTATCTCAATTTGTTTATCAGTCTACTTATTCATCCATCTATTTATCTATAACTCAATTATTATAGATACTTACTATTGCTGTTAATGTATTTATTCATTATTATTCAAACATGCGTATTTATCTTATTCCATTCACCTAATCTTGTTTCCTCTTCAATGCACTTATTACATGGTTGTATTTAGAGTAGTTCCATTTACACCATACCCCCCCTCCCCTCTCCCGACGAACAGCACAAACAAGTAAACACACACACAAACACGTACATATGTATGTATAGATATCACAGGTCAAGCTATGCCTTGTTCTATCCTCGCATTATCTCCTCGCGGTTCAAAGTCGTTGACTGACCAGATATTCCAATCTCTTGCTGGGGACTTCAGGAGCAGCGCCTCGCCCTTCCAGTGAGAAGCAGTCGAGGCGTTCACTCCCTGGCGATCTCTGTGCGTCTCGAGAAGCTGCGTTCACAAAGGGAACGCGTCAGTCAGTCTCCCTTTAATCACCAACTCAAACATGTGTAGTTCTTACCTGTGTAGACTTAGACATTACTTCGAGATTCCTATCCTATTTATCATTTTATCCGTCTCTCTATCTATATTCTGTCACACTATATCAGCCTCAAATTAAATGAGAGAGAGAGAGAGAGAGAGAGAGAGAGAGAGAGAGAGAGAGAGAGAGATTGAAAGCAAAAGATGGAGAAAATAAAATATAATAGATAAGGAAGGAAATATCTTGTTGGTATCCAGGCACTGTTGTCTGTCTCTCTCTCTCTCTCTCTCTCTCTCTCTCTTTATCTATCTATATCTCTCTCTTTGTCTGTCTGTCTGCCTGTCTGTCTGTCTCTTTCTCTCTCTCTCTCTCTCTCCCTCTCTCTCTCTCTCTCTCTCTCTCTCTCTCCCTCTCTCTCTCTCTCTCTCTCTCTCTCTCTCTCTCTCTCTCTCTGAGAGAGAGAGAGAGAGAGAGAGAGAGAGAGAGAGAGAGAGAGAGAGAAAGAGAGAGAGAGAAGGAGAGAGAGAGAGAGAGAGAGAAGGAAAGAGAGAGAGAGAGAGAGAGAGAG
>BOPN01004560.1:20000-25000 GCA_017312705.2 Penaeus japonicus
ACGCCAACTCACGGTCTCTCTCATCCTGCTGTGTCCTGCCTTGTCAGCGTAGGCCCGCGTAGGTCCTCGTCTTGTGACCCCGAGGATGGCCATGACGTCACGAACGGTGCGCGAAGCCATGCAAGATCTGGGGTGCAAAATTGTGAAGCTCCGTGCGGGTTTTAAAAGGTTTATTGCCTTAGCGAGGCCGGCCACCATAGCGTTTAATAGATTTATGTGTTTAAAAAACCGAAGCCCCACACCTCGCCCTCCCGGGGACCGCCATCTCTTTTCTAGGAAGTCTGAGGGAGGGGGAGCTAGGGGGAGAGGAGGGGAGAGGGGGAGAGAAGGGGGGAGGGGAGGGATCTCTTAAAACCCCCAAATTCCGAGGCCTGGAGGTCGAGGGTTGCCACCTGTAGCTTTTTACGACATTTTACGTGTCAACGGAGTGTCTATCACCATAGGGGGAGCTAGGGGGAGAGGAGAGGGGAGGGGGAGCTAGGGGGAGAGGAGAGGGGAGGGGGGAGGGGGAGCTAGGGTGAGAGGAGGGGGAGGGGGGAGGGGGAGCTAGGGGGAGAGAAGGGGAGAGGGGGAGAGGAGGGGGGGAGGGGGAGCCAGGGGGAGAGGAGAGGGGAGGGGGAGAGGAGGGGGAAGGGGTGCTAGGGGGAGAGCAGGGGGAAGTGGAGCTAAGGGGAGAGGAGGGGGGAGGGGGAGGGGGAGACAAGGGGAGAGGATTGGGAGGGGGAGCTAGGGGAGAGGAGGGGGGAGGGGGAGGGGGAGACAAGGGGAGAGGATTGGGAGGGGGAGCTAGGGGAGAGGAGGGGGAGCTAGGGGGAGAGGATTGGGAGGGGGAGTGGGGAAGAGATAGTTTAAGGTGGGAGAAGGATGGTTTTGGGATAGGAGAAGGAGAGGGATTCAGGGACAAGGGGTTTGGGAGGGGGTGATGAAGGGGGGGAGAGGGTTTGGGAGGGGGTTATGGAGGGGGGAGAGGGATTGGGAGGGGGTGGTGGAGGGGGGGAGAGGGTTTGGGAGGGGTTGGTGAAGGGGGGGAGAGGGTTTGGGAGGGGCTGGTGGAGGGGGGAAGAGGGTTTGGGAGGGGGTGGTGAGGGGGGGAGAGGGTTTGGGAGGGGGTGGAGGGTAGCTGGATTCCTGGATTAGGCGGGATTATAAAGCGGCCACAGACAAAGGAAGAGCGGCGTTATAGATGACAAACAGCACTGTAGGTATGTGTATTCTTACTCTGGAGGCGTGATATAGGATTTTGAAATTCAAACACATACATAAATATGTATGTATATATGTATATATATATATATATGACACATGCACGTGCGGAGACTGACACCTCTCCTCCTCCCCAGCCCCTTAGAGTCAACACGAGCCAAGGATGACACCGACAGTGATACTCAACCAGGAAATGGGAAGTGTCTTTAGCGGGGCTTAAGCGTTAGATCTTGCGTTTGTTTAAAGTAAGCTATACACGTATATGTGTGTGTGTGTGTGTGTGTGTGTGTGTGTGTGTGTGTGTGTGTGTGTGTATGTGTGTGTGTGTGTGTGAGTGTGTGCAGAGAGAGGGAAAGAGAAAGAGAGAGAGAGAGAAAGAGAGAGACAGAGACAGAGAAAGAGAGAGAAAGAGAGAGAGAGAGAGAGAGAGAGAGAGAGAGAGAGAAAGAGAGAGAGAAAGAGAAAGAGAGAGAGAGAGACAGAGAGATCAAAATCACAACTTGGACCTCCGAATGAGTAAGGGGAATGAAGACAGATACAGAGAAATAGGAGTCACGAATAAACATTACGGCAAAAAACAACAGCTCTTCATACGTCACAAACCAGCCGCGCTTGGATCTATATTCAGAGCATCGACAGGCACATCGTCAAGGGGGAAAAATCTAATACCCGCCATAGAGGACGACCTCTCCTTCCCCCGGAAAATCGTGGGGCGAGAGGAGGAGCACCTGCCGGCGACTCTGCACTCCGGTCATGACTTCGCGATACGGGGAAACTTTACAAGATCTCCCGAAAGAAGAGGCGACGCTCCTGGGGCCCGCGACGTGCCGGGACAATTACCCTTCAGGAGGCAATAAATTCGCCGCCGTCACATAGTCAGGGCGGTCCGGCCGGTGCGTGGATTGCGCGGAGGAAGGAGGGGAAGGAGGGAGGATGGGAAGGAGGAAGGGTGGGAAGGAGGGGGGGGGGGGGGGGGGGGGGGGTGCGAGGTCGTGTCGGGCCAACAAGTTGAAGTTGACGGTGAAATTGACCTGCATCATTTCGTCCGAGGTTAATCTACGATGGAATTCCGGCGTGAGTTTTGAAGCCTTGGCTTCTTGACTTCTGGGCAAGTCTCGTTTCGTCTTTCCCATTCACTTTAAATGGGCTGAGACAGTCCGAAGTAGTGACAGAGTGACGGACTTTCGACCACGTACTGCGCACAAGATCCTGGCAGGCTGGCAAGGACCCGCATGCAATGTAAACACAAAACGAGTAAAACAAGATGTCCCGTTGCGTCAGAACTTTATTAGTGCCATAATAATGTGTCTGACGAAATCAATGTGGCTCTCGGTCTGGCTTACGATTAGCAAATCATCATCATGGTTAAGAATCATATACTTCGGCCGCCACTCGCGTACGAGATACTGCAAGAGATAAACAAGTTCTGACTTGTCAAAACTCTACGGCATGTATTTGTGGATTTTAAACTTCCCAAAGTGCACATACAGCTCCACCTGCTGAACCTCGAAACGGGCCTCTCAAGGCTGCGCCCTTACATAAATCTCCCCCATGATGTCCTCCGCAACAGGATGCATGTTGGAGCAGTTACTTGAACCATGAAATTGAGGCTGGAGGAGCTCGGGCCGAGAGGAAAGCACTAAACCGAATCGCTCAAGATCATCTTTCATCAAGGCACAATCAGCCGGCCGGGGGACGGGCGTCGACGTCCCAATATGGCGAGAGGGATGGCATCTCACTGCAACCTAAACTTATCCAATGACATTAACTCCCTATTTGCGATTCAGGAAAGCTGTCATCCACTATTGAAATTCGGCATCAGTAGCATACACGTTGGTAAAATGATATATGACTGGCGTCTGGGTCCTTGTCACACGGAGATGCCAGCGATAAGGAAGTATTTTCAATTCAGGCGCAGACAACTCCCGCAACAGCAAAGTCGCCCCGGCCTTCCCTCCACGCCCCGCCTCGGCGAGCCCTCTTCGGCGGCCTCGATGCCCCGTGAGGGCGCGGCGGAAGACACGGCAGCGGGTGCCTGTGCGTGCGGGTGCGTGCGGGTGAGGGGGTTTATAAGCGGGGTGGGCGCGGGAGTCCAAGATGGCGGGGCTCAGCGTGTCCGACGGCGTGAGTGCGGACTTGGATAACAACGTTTAGGATTCCTCTTGACGGACGTTTGGAACGAAGCTCATAAATATGCAATTTTCTCTCTCCGCGCACGGCAGCAAGGTCGTCAAATCTTCTTTTTTAAACATGTGGATCTTGATGTCGTATCTGCCATTCCCTCTTCGAGTGTCAAGAGTAATGGAAATCAACTCGGTCCACCGAAAGAAAAGCGAAAGAGAAAGACTGAAAAGTTAAAAAGAAAGAAAAAAAAGTCTAAATTCCACATAACAGAACTCGAACAATACATTGGAAAGTTGTATTATACATATGGATGTGCGGACCGAGAGGGACCAGTCAGTGGTCAGAGAGGAGGAGGGTTGACACACGGCCTCAACATATCGCACGTACAAAAAACACATTAGAATTTTATGCAGGGAAAATGTTAATAAGGTCAGGCGAGGGTCCAGGGACGCAGTGGTCGGACTTTGCCTCGAGAGTCACTTGTTGGATGTTAGATTCTTGCGCTTCAGTGATTGATTTTATCGCTTGCTTTTGAGACTCTTGTGTGGGTGAGGCTCTCCCCCCCCCACCCCCACCCCATCCTCCCCTCTCAGCCTTTAGATCGAGAGAGAATTGAATCCAACACTGAGCTCATCAGAGATTCTGACGTCATCATTGTTTGTGGAAAATTCAAGCGAGCGATTATTATACTCGACGTCAGAGCAGAAAATACGGAGTTCAATCGCGGATTTACATAGCAAAATCTTCCTTGGTAACTCTAATCTATCCGTGGGCTCTGTCAACGCATGCATATTCCAATTCTCATTCTTATTTTACGACCATTTTTCCTTCTTCTGTCTCTGAGAATGAAGTTTGCAAATGTTGATAAATATATGCTAAGAAGGCTGGGCACAGTCCTCCGAGATCCCCCATTCCTTTTAAAGATTCACTTACAGGGATTCATCCATCTCTTCATCTTACTTTTATTGTTGTGTACGTTAATCAGACGCTTTAATTTGTAGTGGTTCAGCTGCTTTGAATTTCTTGCACAAGCTCTTACGTGTCATTGTAAACCGGTCGAGTAAATTCATGATCAGAAAATTCCTCTTGGGAAAAGATAATACTTATCAGAATAATAAGAAACTATCTTACTTGAAAAAAAATATATATATATATGACGGCAAATGTGCCTGTACCAAATATGTAATTTTACGATTCTAATGTTTATATGTATTCAGTTTCTAACAAAGCCTGACAAGAAGCTATATTACAGCGGGACAAAGCAGTTGAATACACATTGTACTTGGACATATGTGTGCAGATGTATTGTGCACACGTTGTATAATAAGCTTGTTTAATGCGATGGGGACAGTCACGCCGCTGTCTGATTGTACCACCTGAGAGGATATACTATTTTATTATTTTATGTACATGGAGACGGAAAGTTTATAATCACAGGACAAAACGTTTACAAATAACAATTTTAGTCGCAGTGCATAGAGAGGAATTTCACAACAGCAAACCAAAACGACCAATTTTCGTCGAAAGCGAAATTGAATATCGAAGCAGTCGTGGCCATAACATCTGGTCTCGAGAATGAAGACATGAGTGTTTGATGTATTCAGAGAGGAGTAATGGGCATCAACATGACTACAGATGGTATGTTATGGTAGCGCAGGAACATCTGAAGGTGA
>BOPN01004560.1:45000-50000 GCA_017312705.2 Penaeus japonicus
TCATTGCAATGATTGTTGCTGGTGTCATCATTACTGACACCATCACCATTGTTTTTATCGTTATTTCTAATAACAGTAATATTATTATCATTATTTTGGTATCATTATTATCATCATCGTTGTTATTTTCACGAATATTTGTATCATTGTTCATATCATTATTAATATCATTATCAATATTGTTATCATCATCATCATCCTCTTATCATCATCATTATCTCAATCATAGTCATTATCATCATTTTTATTATTATTACAATCAATTAACATTATCATTATCATCATCGTCATCAATAATATATATGTATTTTTAACATTATCAATAGTTAATAATTATTACTGTTTTGTTATTGGCATTGTTATCATGATCATCAGTATTGTCATTATCCATTATGTTTTTGTTTCTCTTTTTAGCTTTATCATGATCATTATTCTTCTTATCATTTTTGTTATTTTCGTTATTATTACTATTATTGTTGCTGTTATCATTATTGTTATTTTTGTTATTATTATTATTATTATTATTATTATTATTACTATTATTATTATTATTATTATTATTATTATTATTATTATTATTATTATTATTATTATTATTATTATTATCATCATCATTGTTATCATCATATATCATTATCATTATTATCATTATCCTTTTTGTTTACATTGTGATTTTTTTTCATTACTATCTTTATCATTATTTTCGTTATTTCCTTTATTTTCATTTCATTTTGATCATTACCATTGTTATTATTGTCATTATTACTATTATTATTTGTGTCATGATTAATGTTATTACTATCGTTTATATCATTATCATTGTTATTATCACTATATTTTTTATCATCATTATCATTATTATCATCATGATTATTCTTGTTATCATTGGTTATTATCATTATCATCATCGATATTAACATTATCATTATAATCATTATCATCAATATCATTATCATTAATATCATTATCGTTATAATCATTATCATCAATATCATTATCATTATTATTGTCATCATCATTATTGTAATTGTTGCTGCTGTTGTTATCATCATTGTTTTCATCATCATTGTGTGTGCTGTTTTGTGAGTGTGTGTGTATGTGTGTTAATGATAATCACTTTCATGCTCAGTTATAGTTATTATTATCATTAATATTATCATTGTTGTTATTAGTATTATCATTATCATGATAATAATAATGATTCTCAATGTCATCATCATTATTATAACTGCTATTATTCATATTATTACTATTATTATCATCATCATTATCATTAACAGCATCATTATTATTTTTATTGTTACTGCTATCACCATTATCGTTTTTGTCATTATTATCATTGTTATCATTATCATAAGGAGTATTAGTATTAGTATTATCCGTATTATCATTAATATCATTATTATCATTATAATTACCATTTTTATTATTTCTGTCATCATCATTGTCATTATCATAATGACCATCATTGCTATTATTATCTTCACCATTATTGATTTTAATATCATTGCTATTAGTATCATTATCATCATTATTTTTCCATGTTAAATTATTTCCTATCGTCACCATCTTTATCATATCCCTATCACTGTCATAATCGTTACCATAATCATCAATATCAAAATCACATTTTTGGTGCTATATATAAAGCCTTAATTATATGATTATAATGACAATGAGGATGATGATAGTTATTATCATCATTATGATGATGGGTGTGATAGTAATGATGATGATAATAATAATTATAGGAACAAAAAGAAGAATATGAATGATAATGATGGTGATAATTATAGTAATAATAAGAATAAACGATAAAAGTAATAATAATGATAAAGACGAAAATAGTAATCATAATGATGTTAATAATCATAAAAAAAATAACAATGAGGATGATGATGATAACGTTGACAATAGTGATAACAATAATGATAATAATGATAACAATAATAATTATATCAATGATGATAATTATTACGTTCATGATAATGATAATGATACTAATAGTAATAATTATTATTATTATAGCAATGATAATAACGATGATAATGATAATGATTATGATATTAAAAATTATATTAAAAATGATAATAATAATGCTAATAATGGTAATGCTAATAATGATAATGATAATAATAATAATAATGATAATGATAATAACAATAATAATAATAGTAATGATAATAATAATAATTATTATAATAACAATGATAATGATAATAATAATAATGATAATAATAATAATAATAATAATAATAATAATAATAATAATAATAATGATAATAATAATGATAATGATAAAAATAATAATAATAATAATAACAATAATAATAATAATAATGATAATAATAATAATAATAACAATGACAATAATAATGATAACAATAATAATAATGATAATGATAATAATGATAATAATAATAATGATAATAATAATAATAATAATGATGATGATGATGATGATGATGATGATGATAATAATAATAATGATAATAATAATAATAATAATAATAATAATAATAATAATAATAATAATAATAATAATAACAATAATAAAAATAATAATAATAATAATGATAATAATGATAATAATAGTTATAATAATAATAATAATAGTAATGATAACAATAATAAAAATAATAATGATGATAATAATAATGATAATAATAATAATAATAATGATAATGATGATAAAAATGCTAATGATAATAATAATGATAATAATAGCTAAACATAATAGCTATCATCATAATCATTCGCATAGATATAATGGCAATAGAGATGATGATAATGATGATAAATACAATAGATAGATAAAGGAAAAATGATAATGAAAGTAATCATAACATGCTAATAATGATATAGATAAGCATGATGATAAGTAACAATGGCATTTGTCGTGTTGATTATGATGATGGTGATCACAGTATTCGTAGCAATTGGTGATAATGATAACAATGATAATGACAGTAATAATGACAATAGAGATTATGGTAATGATAATGATGATAATGATAATCACAATGATAATGATCATGATAAGGATAAAAAATTATACTAATATCAAGAGTAATAATAATGATTATGATAATAACAATGTTATCAATACTAAGAGAGATAAAGAGAATGATAAAAATGGTGATAATGATGATGATAATAGTAATAAGAATAATGATATCAATTATGATAATAGAAATCATATTAATGATAAGGATAATAATGATAATATCAATAATAACATCGATGATGAAAATAATAATGATGATAATAATAATGATAATGATGATAATGATAATAATGATGTTAATCATAATAATACGGATAATAATTTTGCAATAATGATTTTGTGATGATAATGATAATGATAATAATGATAATGATAGTAATGATGATAATAATGATCAAAGTAACAATGATTATAACAACAATGATAATAACAATAACGAGGATAGCAAAAATGATAATTGTAATGATAATGATAATAGAATAATCATAAAAAACAACAATGATGATAACGATAATAATGATAATCATCAAAATGATAGTAGTAATAACGATAATGATAACAATAATAATTATAATACTGATAATGATAATGATGATGATAATAACATGATGATGATGATAATTATGATGATAATAAAGATAATAATAATGATCATACTGATAATAATGATAATGATAATAAAGATTATAAAAATAATAATAATAATAATAATAATAATAATAATAATAATGATAATAATAATGATAATAATGATGATAATAATGATAATAATGATAATAATAATAATAATAACAATAATAATAACGATAATAATAAATATGATAGTAATGAGAATAAAAATAATATCAATGATAATAATGATAATAGTAATGATAATAATAGTAATAATAATAATAATAATAATAATAATAATAATGATAATGGTAACAATGATAGTAATGATAATAATAATGATAATAATAATAATAATAATAATAATAATAATAATAATAATAATAATAACAATAATAATAACAATAATAATAATAATAATAATAATAATGATGATGATGATGATGATAATAACAATGATAATAATGATGATGATAATAGTAATAAAAATAATAAAAATAATAATAACGATAATGATAATCACACTAATAATGACAATGAAAATGATAATGATATAAGTAATAACAATGATGAAGATAACAATAGTAATAATGACTATAACAAAGATGATAACCATCATGATGATAACAATAATTGATAGTAATGATAATCGAGATTATAGATACTTCCGGTTTCGATTATCAATCCATCTCCATACTCTAACTAGACGATCTGTCACAGCATCCGAAAGAGAAAGCCAGAGTCTTGTAACCCTTATATAACGTCACGCTGGCTATGGAGGACTCTGCACTATCTTTGTTACTGACGTTTGAACTCCAATTATTCTTCAAATGATATTCAAATACTTGGATTTACTTGGCTATTGGTGTATGAGAAACAAGTGTCAACAACTTATTAATATCGTCATTATTATTATTATTATTATTATTATTATTATCATCATCAAAATTATTATAAAGATTATCATTATCATTATCATCACTGATTTTAATATCATTGCTATTAGTATCATCATCATTATTTTCTTTGTTTATTTATTTCATATCATCATAATCTTCATCAATATCCTTTTTATTACCCCTATCATCGTCATGACATTAATAAATCTATATAAGTTCGGCCCTGAATTGAGTTTGAGTCACTTTCAGTATGATTGGCGAGTTATGTGTCTGTCCTCCTTTAAGGTTGGTAAGAATGCGCGTTTGTTTCGATAAACTGAAAGGAAATTCGCATGTTTTCATTTTTTTGTAATTTATTGCAATTTGTTTCATATTTGACGGCATGATAATTATCAAAATACTTTGTTATTGAGAGGTTGAAGGCGTTGTGTGTATGCGATGTATTCAGGGGCGCACCCTCCGCCCCTGTGTTCCACCTCCCC
>BOPN01004560.1:62500-67500 GCA_017312705.2 Penaeus japonicus
ACACACACACACACACACACACACACACACACACACACACACACACACACACACACACACACACACACAAACACACATACGGAGAAAATATGAATTAGATCTATCTCACACGACGGTTGTGAGAGCAAGATGGTGATACTGACTCGAATGATTCATCGCGTAAATGATCCACAGAGACTAACAATACATCGATAATTAGAGCAAATACGCTGTCGACACTTTTTATAAGGTCCGCGTCACCTCGTACCCAACGTGCAGGACGGATTAACACCTTATTTAAGGATGAAGCTGCACCACCTGAGGGCAGGGGCGAGTTTCATTCAAGGAAATTGCTCATCCTTGGACTTTCAAGGCAATGTTCATTTAAGTAATTTATATGCCGAGGATCGTCAACTTTTTTAATCTTTGAAAAAATACTGCAGTGTCATCCGTTCAGGGGTGTCTTGTTTTTTTTGTTTTTGTTTTGTTTTTCGGGAGGGGGGGGGGTGACGGTGAGGAGAGACGTTAGCCTTTGCTCTGATTTCGAAAAAATAAAATCATCATTCCAATGTTATCAGACCAGAGCAGCTTGTAGATCAACTGGTAACACCTGATCTGTTGAGAATCAAGTGCATATATATTGCTGTGCTGTGTTTTTGTTTTTTGTTTTTGTTAATATTTTTACCTTTTTACTGACATATCTCATATTAGTTTCATCGAGTCTTGCATCATGCAATGAGTAAATATTTTTGCAATCATCGAATGCAATTGCAAAATCCATTAGGGCAACTGCGTCATCCACTGTCCCATTTCTCTGCAGCGACATATTACCTGTAATGCCAAGAGGTGTCACTCAGCGCACTTGCAGCTGAAGCTGTGCCTCATCTCTCTTCGCGTCATCGATTTCTGCTCTTTGCACAATCTATCAAGTGCTGCACTTGCAACAACTGCATATCATGCGCTCAGCTGCAACACCGGCATTTATTACTCAACCGAACCAATTGATGCCAACAATGTTTGCATTCCCGGCAAGAGCGGCAGGTGTGAAGGCTTAGTCACTGCCCAGCGTTATCAGTCAAGGCAGCCACCACATCCCTTATCCGTAACGCGGCGATCGAGCGGCTGAAATCATGGTACTCCTGTCGCGTCATGGTATCTCGGGAGGCCGTCGCGAGAGCGGAGCGAATTCCCAATAAGCTAGAGGACGGTTACGCGTCATGTGGCCTCACTGAACTGAATTACAAATGCATTAAGGGCGGACTTGATGCATTCTTTATGGCCGACATATATTTGCCTCCGTTTTTTTTTTCCATTCTTTTTGTTATGATAAACATTCAGGACAGATGGGCGCACTTACACCATCAAACATCAACCACTTTTCTTGAGGTTTATTGCGAATAACTCATTCTCATGGAAGAATTCGTACAGTCGCGGCATAAGACCCCGCCGCTTTAGTGTCGCCGCTCGGCCATATAGAGTTACGGCCGACGACGGAGCTCCAGCCCTCGAGGTAATAACAGCGAACTCATCACGGGGGAGATGCGAGGCTACCTCCTCCCCCTCCCCCTGTTGTTTTTAAGAAGGCTTCATCTCGGGTCTGGATGTCCAGGGGGGGGGGGGTCTGCCCAGTGCCCAGGGCTTCACGGCGACCGGACTTCACGCACGGCAGGACCGGGCCATGTCCCCGAGTCCATCTCCTCGCGCCGCCCTTAAAGAAATTACACAGGAGAAGATACGAAAAGATACTGTACACTGTTTACAATAGGATCGATCAACGCGTGTAACCATGGTTACTACATGGAGGCGGGCTAAGCTTGTCACCTACTTCCAATAATTCCTTCCAACCATCTGACAACACTTTAGAGCTGACAACAGCAAACGAGGCTCTGCTGAAGTCCTATACTATATACACTTGTAAGAATTCATGCTGCCAGGAGATCTCCTGTGATGAATGCGCAATCATTACCATGATAAACTCACTTGATAGAATATAAAACTGTTTGAAGTAATCAGTCATTTGAAATATAGTATACTGTTTCAAGCACCGCCATGTCGTCATAATTTTGGTCACACCATCATTATCAATATTATTATCATTATTATTATCATTATTATCATTATCATTATCACTATTATTATCATTATTATTATCATTATTAAAATTATCATTATCACTATTATTATCATTATCATCATTATCATTATCTTATCATCATTATTATTATTATCATTTTCATTATTGTTATTGTTATTATCATTATCACATCATTATTGTTGTTAATATTACCATAATTATCATTATCATAATTTTTATTAGCACTACTATCAATGTAATTACTGATGTTATTGTAATTATTATTATCATTATCATCATTATCATGCTATCATTATTATTGTCATCAATATCATTAGTATTATGATTCTTCTTATCATAATTATTGACATCATTATTGTTACTATATAAATTAAGTCTATTACCATTATTACTAGCATTATCATTATCTTTTGTGTTATATCATTATTAATATTAATCTTATCATGATAGTTATCATCATTATCATCATTAGCATTATTTCATTGTTATTGATGATATAATCAGTATCATCATTATTATCATCATTATTATTGTTATTGTCATTATTGTGATTGCTGTTGATTATGTTGTAATTATTGTTGTTGTTTTTACCATTTTCGTTATTCTTTGTATTATAATTACTATTGTCATTATTGTTATCCTCGTCATTATTATCATTATCACCATCATCACTGTCATAATCATCATCATCATAATTATCATCACGTCATCATCATCATCATCATCATTATCGCCATCGTCATTATCTGCATCACATCATCATCATCATCATCATAATCATCATCATAGGCAAAACTCATTATCATTATCTTTATCATCATAATTTCTATAATTATCTATCTCTCGCATTGCAAAACACTCACGTTCTTCTAAGTATTTTAAAACCAGCTTCCTCGGGCGGAGACATTGCATTCCTTCTCTCATGTTCTTTGCAATTCCAAGTTAACATGTTCATTGCAGAATTTCCACTTCGTCTTCCATTTATAGTTCTTGCAGCCACTTACCGAATTCCTTGCTTATGTTCCCGGATTCTCTTGACATTAGTTCTTCCTTTCTCTCTCTCTCTCTCTCTCTCTCTCTCTCTCTCTCTCTCTCTCTCTCTCTCTCTCTCTTTGATTTAGTCTAAGATCGAAAAGACATGCGACATCTATCGCGATATGATATTGTTCTTGTCTCTCATGTCACAAGTAAATCCGGTCTGTCGTATCCCAAAGGACGAAATTCCTTAATTAACAATATGAATTCCTCTTTTTCAAGTACAGTTTCTATTATGGTCATGCCATTTCTCAATAAGACTGAGTCTCTTGCACAGTTGCTAATGAATCAGCAATCCTACTTGGCCATGTCATTTTTTTTTACATATATATGGCTAATGGTGTCATCTCCCTCTCCATATATCCGGTAACATAACTAACTTGTCTAATCTATTCTTGAATGCATTTGTTGGCAGTTCTTAGGTTCAGCAACAAACAGTAGGCCTTTTTTTCTATTTTTAATGGTTCCTTTCTTAATTAATCCGTGCCCATTCTGATCTCCTCTATTTTTCTCTCGAAAAAAAAAGATATCGACTTGTGACATTTCACAGGTGGTCAATATCCTTAGGGTACGCTTAGAGCAAGACCATCGAATCTGTGCTGCGCGGATTGGGTAAACGGGATTAGAATGAAAATCAACGTGCGACCCCATGCACCTTGCACTTCAATATTTCGTTGGCGATTTGCTTTTCGAAAATCTGAGGGACACTTTTGAATTGTCATATTTGTTCAGATATATTTCTCTGGGTACAAGCATGATAAAGATAGCTGGACTTGTGTCGAAGAAAACTTGGGATTCTGCAGATTTTATTGACACCCACTCTTGCCACAACTATTACTAATAATGGTATTGTTGATATTAATAATAATAATAATAATAACAAGAGTGATAGTGATAATGATAAGGATAAAAATGATAAGGATAATTATGATAACAACGACAATTATGATGATAATAAGGATAATGATAGTAATAATTATCATTATCATTATTTCTATTGTCATTACCAGTATCATTATCATTATTATTATCAATACCATTATCAATAACCATAAGATGATACAAAAGAGGACGATAATGATTATCATCATCATAATAATAATGATAATAGCAATAATGAAAATAATCGTGAGATGTGTGTTCTAGATGCAATTAATTTAAGAAACCAAAATAGATATTGTTCTGAATATTTTTGCAGTGCGTGTGTGTGTATGTGTGTGTGTGTGTGTGTGTGTGTGTTGTGTGTGTGTTTGTATGTGTGTGTGTGTTTTTTCATCTATATACACATTCTTCCTTTCTTTTTCGTTAACAAATCTTAAACTAAAACGCTATCTTGTTTAAGAAAGCACATCCAAAGGCTTTTCAGAGCGGAAGAAAAAGATAAGGATGATGTGCTTAATTAATCCTCGTTCTCGTTATCATTAATGTTATCTTGCGATTATTGTTAGAAAAAAAGATAGTGTTTTTCCATCTATGCTACGTATGTAGTATCTGAACTTGCTTATTCTTGTGGTTGCGCTATCAGTATTTGCAGAGTGAGGTGTGATCAAGCAGTGGGAATGTTTATGATAAAAGAGATAAGCGACTCATGACTTAATGAGAACAGCTTATCTGATGATTTTAATCGAACAGAATAATGACAATAAGTTTATATTTATGAAACCCAAAAGCACAGCAAAAGTTGATTTGCTAGCGGTCTCTCATTATCATTATCATTATTATCATCAATATCATTATTGTTATCATTACCATCATCATTATTACATACATTACTATTATTACTGCTATGATTAAAACTATCATTATTATAGTTATTGTTATTATCATTATTATCGTTTTCACTATTATCATTATTGTTATCCTTATTGCTATCATTATTACTATCATTATC
>BOPN01004560.1:117500-120474 GCA_017312705.2 Penaeus japonicus
CGCTCGTGAATCTGATCAAAATATTGCGCCATTAAGAAGCATCTGATTTACTTTTATCTCTCAACTAACTCGAATCTTCCCGAGATCTTAAGAGATTCCCGACTTCATATAGATTACTTCCCCGGAGTCTCCTCCACTTCTTCCAAATGTTTCCTTACGGGATTCAGGAAAATCATTTAGCTTGTCAAATGTTTTCCTAATTCAGGGATGTTTTCGACGTCCACGCTCGCCCAATGGGCTGCTCTCAACAACGAGCTTCGGGGGCGGTCACTGCTAATGCTGATGCTGTTTGATGAACATTCGTCATGCATGAACACACGTATATGTACACACCCGCGTCACACACACACACACACTCACGAATACAAACACAAACACGCACACACAAACACACACAAACACACACACAAACACACACACACACACACAGACGCATTGATAAATAGACAGAGAATATACACGGAAAGAGATCAGTTGAAAGATAGATAGATATACCCGCACTAACAGAACCGTACATAAATAACACGATAAGCAAATAGATGAAAGACACGTACAGACGGAAAGCACAGGGGGCCTCGGCACACACTCGCACGTCTATGCAACCCTCACGAAGCACTTGACAGAACTCACGAGCACGTCTTAATGAAGCGTCGAAGAGCGAACGTCACATTCCAAGAGTTTTTTGCACACTTCTCTAATAAAGATGAAATGCCACAATTAATGAGCCGCTTCCGCTCCCACGCTCCGGTCATTTATGAATCGTCTCTCGGTCTGGTTATTCACGCAAGTCCATTTACTTCTTACGAATGCTATCTTTCAGAAGTCTTAAAGTCTCCTCGTTCGTTTGTACGATTTCGTTCCCTTTTGCATATCATTCGGTTTGTTCGGCTTCGTTGTTTATTCGTCTAGCTTCGTGGTCGCCTCGTATTTTTAACTCGTTTTTACTTTTTACTACAGTTTGTTCTTGTTTTGTTTTTGTTTTGTTTGTTTTTTCGATTTTTCTCTGTAGTTGGTATCCGTTTGATCCGTTGTTGCTGTTTTTCAAAGGACGATCTTCATTTTTTTCCGTTCTTTTGGTCTTTTCCCCCTATCTCGGTCTTTATCGATTATTTTCGGTCTTTTATTATTCCACTCCGAGGATAAAGTAATCTTCCTTTTCCCTTTTTTCTTTTTCTTTCTTTTTTCTTTTACTCCAGCTATCTTTCTCTGCCTCTTTCTCCCCCCATCTACCCCCCTCCCCTGTCTCTTCTCTTTACACGCCCCTCCTCCTTCCCTCTCGTCTTTCCCTCGCTCGTTCCTCTTGGCCGTTCCTTTCCTCTTTCCCTCAGCTCTTCCCTTCATCTGTTTCCCTCTCCCATTTTCCTCACTCGTTCTCCTCGCCCTTTCCCCTTATCCGTCCCCCTCACCATTTATCTCTCTTTCTCTTTCTCTCTTTCTCTCTCTCTTTTCCCCTCTCCCTTATCCCTCACCCTTATCCCTCGGCCCTTCCCCTCTCCCTTATCCCTCACGCTTTCCCCTCGGCCCTTCCCCTCTCCCTTATCCCTCACGCTTATCCCTCGGCCCTTCCCCTCTCCCTCCCTCACCTTATCCCTCGGCCCTTCCCCTCTCCCTTATCCCTCACCCTTATCCCTCGGCCCTTCCCCTCTCCCGTCCCTCCCTCTCCCTCTCCCGTCCCTCCCTCTCCCTCTCCCGTCCCTCCCTCTCCCTTTCCCGTCCCTCCCTCTCCCTTGCCAGCTCCCCTCGCCCTTGCCTCCGTCGCCAACATGGTGTGCTTCCGTCCCTCGCATTCCGCAGCCAAAACGTCATGTCTCCCTCGGCCTGTGTTATTTTCTTGGCATCAGGAGGTCAGGCTTCCGTGACGCGCCAGAGTTGCCATTCCCGTCCTTCGTATTGATGAACTGTGACTCTCCGGGATGGGGGGGAGGGGGGGAGGGTCCTAGTAGGGAGGGAGGGAGGGAGGTGCAAAGGGGGGGAGGGTCCTAGTAGGGAGGGAGGGAGGGAGGTGCAAAGGGGGTGGAAGGGGGGAGAGGGGGGAGAGGGGGGAAACGAGCGATAGAAGGAGTAAGAGAGACTAATGATTAGGGATTACACAAAAGGAAAGAGATTAAATGTGTGGTTTAGCGTCTTCACTCGGGTGACTTTGCAACCGAGATACATAAGTGATACATAGTGGATGATGTATTTGTTTGTATACGTATTACTGACTGCGGAGGTGCGTCTGTTGGGTGAGAGAAATTGAAGGAAAGAGAGAGATAGAGAGAGAGTGAGTGAGTGAGAGAAAGAGAGAGAGTGAGTGAGGGAGTGAGAGAAAGAGAGAGAGAGTGAGTAAGTGAGTGAGAGAAAGAGAGAGAGAGTGAGTGAGTGAGTGAGTGAGTAAGTGAGAGAGAGAGGGGGGGGAAGAGAGGGGGGGAGATAGATAGAGAGAAAGAGAGAAAGAGAGAGAGAATGAGTGATAGAGAGTGAGAGAGTGAGAGGGGGGTAGAGAGAGAGAGAGAGGTATAGAGGGACAGAGATAGAAAAAGAGAGAGTGAGAGAGAGAAAGAGACAAAAACAGAGAGGGAGAGAGAGAGAGAGAGAGAGAGAGAGAGAGAGAGAGAGAGAGAGAGAGAGAGAGAGAGAGAGAGAGAGAGAGAGAGGGAGGGAGGGAAAGGGAGAGAGAGAGAGAAAGAGAACCAGAGAAAGAGAAAGAGAAAGAGAGAGAAATAGGAAGATATGAAATTTCTTAGGAAACAGAGGAACCTACGTTTAAGTATAGATATTTGTATACACACTACGATTTTTGCTACATTAGATATTTCAGAAGTATTGCCACCAGAGCATCAAACATAAAGGGAAAAGGAGAGAGAGAGTCGATGGAATATGTAATAAGATATGGATTAATTTCCGCTTTTTCCGAGTTGCTTGCAAGTCTGTCTGTTAATGCTTTCGAGAGTCTCATGGATGGGCAAAAAATTATATATATATATATATATAT
>BOPN01004561.1:25000-27500 GCA_017312705.2 Penaeus japonicus
TGGTGCAAATTTATGCCATGAAGAAGGAGAGGAAAAAGAAAGAAGAAAATGCCAAGAGGAGAAATCAGCAGCAGAAGCTGAGGGAGACAGCAAGGAAAAGGATACAGCAGGAACAAGAGAGTCGAAAGGAACTGGAGGAAAAGCTGAAGCAGAAGGAATTGAAGATAATGAAGGAGGTGAAGGTGGGAGTGGTAAGTTATTATCACTTTATGTTGTATGTTGTCATGTTATTACAATATGGCAAAATAGTATACTATGATATAATACACAGTAATATTACATGATGATGAAATAAATAGTAATTATATAATATGAAGTAAGTTATATTCAGTAATAATATAACATGACATAACTGTTATATTGATTAACAGTAAAAGATGTAATATGTAGTAATATATATAAGATATAAATTATAGTAATATTATGATATATTATACAATAACTATTTGATATGAAATAAAATATAGAAGTAATATTATATGGTATAATATACAGCAATAATATAATATATAAAAAAAACTATATAACATGCATAAATATTTGGTGAAGAACAAAAATAAAGTAAGAAATAAGTAATTTCTCAAAAAGAACAAGAACACAAAAAAATAGAATACCGGTATGTCTGTCTGTACTACAAAGAAGCAATTCTATTTTAAATACACCAAAATCTGAACACTATGAGAACACTATCATGATGAAATGAGATAACTTTCTGCATTCTACAGAAACCAATTAGGATGGAGAAAGCAAAAAACTCGGACACTTTCCAAGAAACTCTTGAGAATGGAAAAAGGTAAGACCCAATCATTAAAGTTGAAGATATACAGATATTTAGATCATGTCATTTTGTTTCTCACAATTTTCTTCTCTGCTTTTTTTGTTTACATATGTGCGGAGATTAGACCACTAAGAGACAGATTTTCCATGACTTGAACACGCAGGTTTTAGAATCTATTCAACAAACAAAAACAAACTATAAATTAATAAGAAAATTGCAACGATAACCTCTGTCACTAAGACAGTTGTGCACTGCGTTTTGTATCGATATATAGCTCTCCTTCCTCTCCTATTTCATCTACTAGATTTTTTTTTCAATTAAGGCAAAGATGTGCTTGAGAGGCTGAAAGTAACATGACCAAATAATGTTTTATTTCAAATATCTGCCATCACTAACCTGTCAATTGTTTAATAATTATCATCACCAACCTATCAATACAGCAATACAAAAACAATTATATTCTTTACAGTTCATTTTCTTTTTTTATCATAGTAAAAAAAAGAAAAGAAAAGAAAAGAAAAAAAATATATATATATATATATATATATAATATCATCCATGATCAACTTTAGCATTTTTACTTTCCTAATCTGTTTCATCTTAGTTCTAAAAAGAAAAAAGATAAAAGAAAATGATGATTTTGATTTTCATGATCTGTTCCATCAAAATTATAGGAAGATTCATCTGTCTATGGCTCTCGCCCACCAGGTTCTTTGAGGAACATCACTTCCGTCAAGCTGCCTTGGCATTTGAGAAGAGCACAGAGAAGCATTTCAGTAGTAAAAAAGGTGACCTGAAGGTATGACTGCACTTAAAACTTCCTTTTCATTTTACTTCATTATATGTCACATATCTATCTTTTGAGAGAGATATGTAAACATCATCCATAATTATTTTAGCTCACAGGCACATCAGATAAACTTTGTTTCATGCCATTCAGTAGGGTGGAAGAACAATAGTTTATTTGCTTGTTAGTGTAGGTAGACTGTGTGGAAATGTTCTTAACATAGAGCAATTTACACAAGGTATCCACTGTGTGTCATCTAGTTACTCAATTCAGTCAATTCAGACCTTTTTGTCACATAGCAGTCAGTTCTAAGCAAGAATGATAGTGTATTTGTTTTCCAAGACTCTAAGAGAGTATCCCTTTTCCAGGAAATCCAGTTTGTGTCTGCCCTGTGTGAGGTACAGGCTGGACGAGGTTACATTACTGATGGTATGGATATCCTGAAGGTCTTGGTAAATGACCAGGAATTTGCTCCAGCTGCTAACTATTGGCTTGCAGTTGGTCTTGAAAAGATTTGTGTGTAAGTAATGACTGTCATTTGTTATTGTCATTGTTATTGTCATTGTTAACCTTTCTTCCCCTTGTTATTGTCTTTGTTATTTTCTTTTTATTAGCACTTTTGATCTATTGTTTTATTCAAAATATGAATTTGTTTATGCGTTATTTTTTGGTTTGGTACATTCAGTTTATAATTTTTTGAAGAAAAGATATTTGCTTGTAACTAAAGACAAGAAAGGTCATGGTATTTCTTTGACAAATTCAAACAAAATCAGAAAAAAGACGAAATTGATACTGAGTGTCTCTTCTCATTCCTTACTTCTAGGTTTAAAGCTGCAGGGAAACATGCAAAGTCTTGTATTGATGCACTACAGGAAAAGAGCGATTTTAAAGGAAATATGTGGCCTGGTACTTCTGAGACCATTGTTGAAACCACC
>BOPN01004561.1:37500-40000 GCA_017312705.2 Penaeus japonicus
TACATTTATTAATAGTGTATTACATATAAAAATCTGCATGACTGCTTGCATAATAATTATCATTTATGGTACTTGTAACATCATATGTACAGTCCCTGACATTATCACATCAATTATTTAGTCATTAACTGTGTACATACAGTTTGTATTAAAGCAAATCCAATGACCTATTTTATGGAATGTGATTTAGCCCTTGCTCATCCCTGGATATAACTTTCTTGATCACACCATGAAGTTCAAATTTCTCTCCAGAGCAAATGCCAGCCCAGTCATCACAGTTTAGGTTCCATGTCATCACTCCAGCAAAACTGTTGGCTTTTGCCCACTTTACCTAAAAAGAAATAATAATAATAATCATGAAAAAAGGGTATGGAAGCTTTATAATATAATTCAAAATTCCTTATTCCCATTTCCTAACAAAAATGAAAAATAATATCTCCAGTCTAGCCATCAATGTCAATGCACATAATACATCACATATCTTTCAACAAAAATATCACTACTACTATTACTTATAATAATGAATTATAACAATAATAATAGAACTTCAACAGCAAAATTAATATCAATCAAAACTTCATACCATCCGCATATTCATACCTTCTCCCCAATGCTCTGAGGATCATCATAAGAAACCCAGTCTCTTTCTCTCACTGCATAAGGAACCTTACAAGTTTCATCAAAATGCCTTTTAGCTCCTTCCTTGTAAAATATGCAAGCTTCAGGATATGACACAACACCTGACAACATGCCCTTCCCAACTGCTGGTGAACCAGTTTGATTCCATGACTCATTCAGCAATCTGGAATGGAAATGGCCACATAAGATTTAGAAATGGGTAGCTTAATTTACATGTACAATCAATGAAGACCTCAAAATAGTCACTGTCAACCTGTTATTGCTGGGTGACAAGATATCATGTCAAGTAGTGGTAGCACCTGTCGTTGGGGACAAGATATTTTGTCATGGCATTCTATCTGGTCAGCCTGTGGGGTCATCAGACGCACAATGCTTGGCTGTGGTCAATGCAGGCGAATAGCCCGAGGCATTAGGCTTATGTGTTTGACATAACTCCGCATTTAGACCATTTGGAGCCCAAACAGCCCCGTCAGCAATGGGTTAAAGTCTGATATATTTTGAAAAAATAAAATAGTAATTTAAATCAGCTCTGTTAGGTGGATCAGTATCAATGAATGACCTGAAAAGGCCAGCAAATCATCATACCTTGGACTATCACACTAATATTTACAAAGATCTTTAGAAACTCCAACAAAGATGGTCCATGTCAATGACTATCAAATGATCTACCACCCTTTCAGAAAAATCAATGTCAACCACATTCTACTCATTAGACCAAGTCACACATGCAAAGGAGTCCCTTACTTCCATGTGCGTCCATAAGTAGGAATCCCGATGACTAGTTTCTCCCTAGGCATCCCTTTCTTCACCCAATAATCTGCTGACCACTGGATATTCATAGTTGCAAAGTAATATTTATCCTTTTTACTTTTAAAGAGGGGGGCGTTGTAACCGGTGAATGGCAGGTACGGCCAGAAGATGTGGTAATCATAACCCATCATCGAGACAAAGTCAACATATCTGAAATGCATGGAAGCAATGTTACAAAACTTAACATAACTTTTACAGGATTATAAAAATCTGACAGAAAATAGAGTAACAATGAAAACTTTTCTTAAATATATGTATATCTCTCTCTCTTATCTGAGATAATTCATTTCCAACCAAAGACAATCTGAATGGTCACATATGTCTGGAAACTTAACACATCAATCACATTATGCAATCATCTTTTTTCATCCATCATGGCTTCAAATTCATAGTGATGGTTCTAAAGTCACTGAAGCTAATAAAGTAACTTACAGTAATCAACTCAACAATGTATTTTAAAATAAAATATGACTGAAGCACTCTTCAGCTTTTTAGTTTTTCAATATGCAACTATAAACAAGCACACACACAGTCATAATTACCTTAGTCGTAATATGCCATAAAGGATCCTAATCCTACCACAATGTCTTCTCCAACATCTATGGACATCCTGACAGTTCTAGCGTAACCTAGGAATTTATATATGAGCAATAATAGACAGTGCAGACAGTAATAGGAGGTCGGAAATAATAAATAAATCATCAAGAGCAGAGTGAGTGCAAGATGCGTCATATCATGAGAACAAATATTTTTGTCAACTATCATAACTAGAGATGGCACCAATAACACAGAAAGCTCTCTGCAAATGTGATACACTTATTGATGGCATTATCTATAAACACTGAAACATTAACATGGATAATCAAGAATTAATGTTCTTAGCCAATTGCGGATGGGGGATATATATGCTTGCCCAGTCTCCAGGATGAATTTATTTCAGAGTGAGGCAGCTTCACGCAACATACTATGGTTTTTCCCATTCTCTTTTAGTCACTCACTTGTAAAGCTATGGCTATTTTTGTGTTTTACTTTTTGTGTGTTTTACTGTATT
>BOPN01004561.1:65000-75000 GCA_017312705.2 Penaeus japonicus
ATGATTTTATAAATGTATAAGAATCAGTCTTTTCTATCAGTGCTGTTGTTTTTACTTATGGCTTCTCGTATTTTTAGATTTTTAAAATATAGGGATCATATGGCTGATGGTAAAATATTGAATGATGAATTGGTAGATTAAATTGAGAATACTGATTTTCATAAACAAGATGAGATAATTAGAAGCAAGTTTTTTTATTTTTACATATTTTCTGGCAGGAGATTAGCCATGATTTCAAAAGGGGCAGTTTTCAGGAATTTTGATGAATTTTATAAGGATTAATGATATTTGATTTGATTGTCTGATTCTGAATTTTTTTCTGTTTATTTGCCAATGATGATAATTCTTTGCTTACAGCTGTGTTTTATTTTGCTGGTCATGGTTTCCACAATAAAGGAAATGACTACGTAATGCCAATAGACACATCATCGAAATACGTTCACCAATATGGAAATCTTAGGTTACCCCCTGAGAAAATTCCAAACATGGAAGACTGCCTTACAAGCACCTGGATATCTAACATCATCCAGGAATCAGAACCTGCACTCCTCTTTTCCATCTATGACACTTGCCGAACACTATTACGTCACTGGTAGGTGAAACAGAAAGAATTGTTTGTTTATACTTATTTGGGTTGTATGTGCAATGTTCACCTTAACAAGTTTTATAAAGCTTTTGTTTTTAAAGTTATTTACGTTTCTAATATCTAATTTTGATTCCAACAGGAGTAGTGGGCCAGAAATGAAAGACACCTTTAAGATTGCAAAGGGAAATTCATATACTTTGTATTCAACATCAGAGAGCTATGGAACAAGTGAGGGCTTTAAATCTTCTCTGCTGATGCAGCAGTTTGTAAAGCTTGTGAGAAACAAGGTGCCTGTTCCTGAGCTTGTACAGCAATTTAGGGAAGGTAGGCTATACTTCTCTTTATTTTTATGCTATGCTTATGAAAGTGTATTTTGTCTATATTGTTTTGAATATTAAGGATGAAAAAAGAAAATGAGGGAATATGTGTGTGTGTGTGTGTGTGTGTGTGTGTGTGTGTGTGTGTGTGTGTGTGTGTGTGTGTGTGTGTGTGTGTGTGTGTGTGTGTGTGTGTGATTGTTTATGGTATTTACATAATAAATATCATAAGAACACCATAAAGGTTTTAATCAGTGGTTTTGCTTTTTAGCTTTCAGTCTTTCAAGAGTGGAGACGCAGATCCCGAAGGGAGAGGGAGACCTTAACCAAAGAAGATCTTTGACAGACCCTGCAAAGCCTGATGAAGTAGATAGTAAGTAGAAATAGTAACATTAGGTGAATTTATATATTTATTCAACATATTCTTTTGCAACACAAATGCTTGATGTTTAATTTTTTTCCCCTTTGTAACAGAGGATGGAGTACTTTATGAATGGGAACTTTTAGCAAGTGTTGGTGGCGTCCACAGAAAAGAGGTGATTATCTTTTGTATTTTCTTGCCTCAATATTTTGTATATAATTGTAACCATTTGATGCTTCAAAATATTATTTTACCATAATCATTTTTATTGATGTGTCTTAATTATGATTTTTAAATGACAAACTTAGTAACAAACTGAAAAAAAAAATATATTGAAAAGATTTTGTTAATCATGATAATCTCAGAAGTACAAGAAGATAAATAAATGCAGAGATGCATATTCTATGAAATAATAATTTTCATCTCTCTCCCTTATAGCTGCTTTTAGGTGATAGAAAAATAGAAGCCAATGTGAAATGCAAGCATGCTGACATAGCAAAAGACGTACACAAGGCACCGAGTGATACAACCTGGATTATTACCAATTACATAGAAATTTTCATCTGGTTCACGCAAGATGACAAACCAATTGATGTGTGTTCCATTTGGAAGAAAGGACTAACTGTTGACCTTCATTTCAATAATGGTGTTAAAGTGAGCTTTTCTAATTTTTGTAAAGTGAAATTCAGGCACCAATGATATAAGCATCTTCATTTTTAACTATTTTAAGTCACATGAGTGCTGAGTAATCCAATACAAATGTTTTATAATTTGTATATTTTTTTTTCATATGATAATGTCATGAGACAGAAATATTTACTTTCATTTTGATTTTTTAATTGCCAGGACACTACATTTCTGAAAGGGAAGGCCATCTACTGTGAAATCCAAGATCTTCAGAAACTTAGGGTACAGAACTGCCATATTCTCATATTATATTTTGGAAAAATGGATATATGAAGGTGAAAGATTGCCAAACCTTCACATGCATCTGTTTTTAATTTATATTGGCACTAAAATGAACTTACATTTTACAGGAACCACTGAAGTTGGAGCTCACACTGAAATATCTTCCCAAAGGTTTGAAGAGTGAGGTCCAGGAATTCGATCTTGGCTGGCCATCCGTCTCTAAGCAAAATGAACACTGGAATTGCCTTGACTAGTGCCAAATAATGTGAAGTCTTTATCTTTGTATCAAGCTTTCCTTTTCAGATATTCCTATAAATGATTTGCAATCCCAAGGATATGTATGTGAAGTCGTGTTAGGTTACGAGAATGACGGCATTTTTCCAGTACCGAGTAGGAAGCTGTGAAAAAATGTCTGGACCTCAGATGTGATCCAAATTATTTGATTGTAAATTTGATGTGTTGAAAAAAAATCCTTTTTGTTTCCACACATGCATATCATGCCTAGAATGTCAGTCCAACTAAAAGATCATACTGTACACTTTTTATCATTAGATTGGTCATTTTATAAAAAGTAAGGCAAAGAAGAGTAAAAATAGAATTTACATATGTAAGTGAGTTATATATATACTAATACATCTACATCTTCATATACATATGTATGTATGTATGTATGTATGCTTAAATGTATATATGTATATATGTATATATGTATATATGTATATATGTATATATGTATATATGTATATATGTGTATATGTGTATATGTATATATGTATATATGTATATATATATATATATATATATATATATATATATATATATACATATATACATATATACATACATACATACATACATACATACATACATACATACATACATACATACATACATACATACACTGTTTAATATACAGTATAGTCTCACAACTTGTAACCTGACCATTATGATGAAAGTTTTTATGATGCAAGATTGTGATATAAGGCAGTCTTTCACTCCAAATATTTCCTTAGATTCCCATAACCCCTTCTTATGACTTACTTATAACACACTTGACATGTGTAGGTGCAGTGGTAGTGTATATACATCGTTAGATATATATATTTTGCATAATGATATGTCCTCATATAATTCAAAATAATTTGGCAGTCACAAAAGCGCTCAGCAATTTTAATGTCCTGCTGTTCATGCACTTGGGCTTATGATTTTTAGGAAGACTTTTACATATTTCAATGTAGTAATTTTAATTTGTATAATTTGATTTGAGATTTTGCATTGCTGTGTTACATAAAGTACAAATGGTTTTACAAATACTCGTCATGTGATATAGAAAGAACTAAAGATACTGTATGAATGTTAAATACAAATGTATTTTATTATTATGTGAATTTGAGTATAGATATATATATATAATAAAGAGAATTCAGTGCAATGACCCTAATTCTATTTTTAACCTTTGCTTTTCCTTTTGTGCATGTGTGTTTGTGCTTGTGTATGCAAATGTGTTTATGCTTACCATGTTTCCATCCATTAATTGCCTCCTATTGATTGTGTCTTTGATTTAATTAATCCCTTCACTGCCACAGTTAGTTATGTCCCCCTCTGGATACCAAATTGAAGTGTCCTTAACATGTTTCCATAAACTTGAAGAATAATGGCAACAAAAAAGTATTAACAATAATATCAATAATTATACTGATAATGATGATGAAGATAACCATGATAATTATCATTACCATACTCATGGTTAGGGTGATAACAATGTTTATATCGTTGTATTCTCATGTTGATGTCAATTTGAAGCAAAAAGGGAATTTTGATATCTTCTGATTTCGCATTATTGTATCTCCATTAATGTTTTCCCCTTTTTTGCTCATCACTAAAATTTTACCTTGGTAAATATGAATATGGTCATTTGTCATGTTCGTTTTCAACCCCCCCCCCCAAAAAAAAAAAAAAAAAAAAAAAAAAACACTTCACTTCACAGCTTCTTACAACATACCATATCAGGTAAAGGCATTCTCATATCATTTCCCACCCCAGTTATGATATCGGTTATGTGAACAAGTCATTCGTGGCTGTTACCTCATGTTATCAAATGGCCAATGTCACAGTAATGATTTTGTAAAACCATTTGAATAGATGACGAAAAGAAGAATTACCGAGAATGAAGAATGTAGTGCTGCTGCCATCACTACTGCCGGTACTACTACAACTACTACTACGATAACTATTACTACTGCTGCTGCTACTAATAACTATGATAATAATGCAACATCTATGGGTACTAACTATGAAAACATCGTAAAACAAGTGTGTGGTAGTGATAAAAATTCCAAAGAATAATATATCAAATGTTCCAATCGAACTTCTTCGTGATAAATTATCTTCCTCTGCTATAATCGGGACAAGCAAAAATAATTATAAATTAATTGAACTTGAACTTCCAAAATCACAAAAAGATAGATAAAGTATTAAAACACATCACTTTCAGTAAGGCAATATCGAATATTAATCATTTTCCCAAAGGCAAATTGATGGTAACCCTAATAAATAGCTTCGTCAATAAGAGAATAAAAATATAATCTAGTACTGAACCGAATTTACTAATGATGAACATTGAAAAAGTATCATTAGTTATACTGCTACTATTACCAAGGGTATACTAGCAATATTATAAAGAATAATATGGAATACTAATCGTCATCTGTTCAAGATTTGATTGTTGTGCCCAGTTTAGTATAAATTATACCATTGGAGATATTATCACCGGTGCCGCGATCATCACATCATCATCATTATCATCACCATCACCACAACCACTACTACTACCACTAGCATTGTCATAATTGTAGTTATCGTCACCATTATTACAATTATTTTTATTTATCAGTTAGACCAAAATTCTCTTGAATTTCTTTTTCCAGTATTCTATAATCTCAGAGTGTATTCCAAAACAGCCGATCCTTGCATTGCAGCACTTCCTTCCATTGCTACTGAGATAATATCTCCCACTAATGATGAACTAATGCAAAAAATAATACACTAAATACTTTTCGACCGTATTTTGTTTTACCATAGTGTCCATCTCTATAACAAGTCCATCTACTTGTTATAATTAAAAGGAGTGTTCTTCATTTCCAGACCATCAGCTATACTCGTTTCAATATCGTCAACAAATGCAGTGCAGTTAATTTTTCTACTCGATAATAATCTCTTAAACTCACTTGAATTTTAGAAGTATGATTATCAACAGAAACATCCATGTATGGTATATTAAATAGGTAAAAGTTGTTACTCAAAGAAATACTTCCTTATGCATTTCGATTTGTTTGAGAGTGAGTATTGATCAGCTTACTGTGAATAGCTGAGAACATTTCCTTTTTGTATATGTAATTTAACAATTTACTATTTCGTCGATCAAAAGATTCTTCTTGTCTTAAATATTTTTAGTGTAATGTCTCTGGTAATGATAATAATGATAATCAGAAAGAAGATGAGGACGTGAACTAGAAACATTAGTTGAAGAAAGGGGAACACTTTACCGCCACTATTATCATCATCAAAATGACTATCATCATTAATTTTAGTTGACAGTGAACACTATCCACTTGCTATTGTAGAGGTTTGGTCCCATAGCCCTGGTTGTTGTTGTGCCGATTGAGGTTGTCAGTTGCATAGGTCTTCGAAGCACTATCAGTCTTGTGGCCATGGGTTTTGAGGACCCTGCCATGGTCATCAGTGACGTATCTCGTTTATCAGTATGATCAAACGCCTCTTGGTTATGACTATCTCGCTGCTGAGGTGTGTTTCATCGCCCTCCTTCTGGCATCACAGCGTTTATATAACTTCCAGGGACCATCTCCAGAGTTTCAAATTTCGAGTATGTACCATAGTCATGTTTGCGGTTGGCAAAGCTGGCCCTAGATCGGTGTTTAATTGCCCTCCTTCCAGTCTGCCTATTGATGGAAGGAAGAAGAGCCAAGATGACCACGTTCCAAATGAATGTCATGTCCAATAATATATACTTCCTCACTATAGGACCTGGATGGGTATTTATTTTCTCTCCCTCTGGTCTCACAAGGTCTGTGTGACTTTGGAGGAAGAGCCCGGAAAGTCACCCGCAGGCGTGCGTCGTATCTATTATTGGAGATCTCATCATCAGAGGATCTGGAAGTGTCCCTCTGGTCCCATAGCCTAAGTGCGACTTTCGCCCACCGACTTTAGAAGGAGAGCCCGAATAGCCACTTCTTGTGTGATCACTGTGGTATGCGATTATCTGTGTCAGGACCTTCTTCATTAGAGGACATGGAGGTGTGTTTTAATGCTCTCCTCCTATCTGCGTAGATCTCGCCTTTGTAGGAGAGGCCAGTTATCCTCAGCAGCTGTGTTTGCTAGTGGAAGCCCTGAGGCATAAAAAACAGCCCAAAAGGCATATATAAGCAGGCGGAGAATGAACCCACAGAGAAGGGACACAGACAGAGAGAAGAACAGTCATAAGGAATAGTTCTGACCTCCAGCCCTCAGCTGGAGGCAAGTGTATAATCAGGCCATCAATAAATAACATGGCAAGTGAACATCTTTCCCACAGGGTCACAACGGGCGAAGCAAGTGTGTTACAAGTACGATGATAGTTTTCCATCACACTTCACTTGTATATCTCACTTTATTTACACTCGAAAAAAATGACACCTTTAATTTAAATTAGATCTTTATTTACCATCCTAGCTAACTGCACAGGCATGGACAAGCTTTGATACATTGATGTTGAGTCATAACACTATTGCTAACATTGTATTACAAATTAAGGTAATAACATGATTATATTCTATAGTATATCAACTGTGAATAGACATTTGATAAATGTTGTAATACGATATAACATACCGAATTTCGGATATAGCATAAGTACATCTTCTAGTACAGTTGATGTTATGAAATAATTACATAACTCTGCATACCTCATGCTAGGTAGCCTGAAAGGTTGTTTCATATGGCACTCAGAAATGTAATGTATGTATGTATGTTCAAGTGTTCGTTTACACTCTTCGTTGCAAAGTCTGCATTTAGTTTCTTCTACATTGCATTCTGAACTGACCTGCCAATACATTCTGTATCCAAGTCTGATTCTTGCAGTCACAATATCACATTGTCTTGTCCTTGTCTTGTATGAACCATAAATGAATCTCTCCTGCGAAAACTGGTCAAAATCTTTTATTCTACAGCTTTCAAGTCTTTGAGAGTTTGTTAGCTCCATCAAGTCCTCCCTATTGGAGGTTCTTATTATGTGTGAGATCCTAGCAAGAGGTATGCCAAAGTCTATATCCACACTTTGCTTATCACATGCTGCCCTTGCTAGGCGATCAGCATGATCATATTTAGCGATTCCAACATGCGATGGTATCCACATAAAATGTATAACATGGCCCCGTTCCTTGGCGCGATGTACATTTATTCTTATATCATTTACGATATTTCCAGCACCTTTATCAAGAGTGTTCAGAGCCAGGAGAGCACTCTGCGAGTCGCAGAAAATTACTCCTGAGCCTGAGTTAACAGAAAGTCTGTGGCTATGAGTATTCCTGCCAACTCAGTTTGCGTAGTGCTCGCCCAGTCATGAACCCTCCTACAATCTTGGTGCTGCAAAATATTGTTTTTATATACAACATAAGCATATCCTGCTCTGCTTCCAGACTGTAAGGATCCATCAGTGTGTGTGTGTGTACTCATAGTCATTATTCAGAATTTCTAGATGCGCATTAATGGTTGCAAGAGCGTGTTGCTTAAGTAGAGCTGGTGAAACTGTGTCTTTGTTAGGGACATTAACATAAAATACGTTCAATGTCGACATTTTCCACGGTGGAATAGAACGTCCATATGGGGACCTACCCAAGGACATATTTAATTGGTGTATGAATTTGTATTTCACTTGCAACCATGAATTTGAGTGTGACTCGGTATTGTTATGCAAAGTTGGATTCTTTATCTTATGTTAAAGTTGCCTTTGGAACTCTGTAATATATAGGGGTTCTTTAATTGCTTTGACACCAAATATAGTATTAATGTATGATATGCTTTCGTAAATAGATGGCAAGTTGAGTTCCGTTCTCATGTTCACAATCCTCGTTGTTTTGGGGGCACCGAGAATGATCCTCATGACTGCATTCTGTACAATTTCTAGACAAGTTAACTCTGATTCCTTAAATGATATAAGGTGTAAGGCATGGTAATATATGACTGACCGTATGTATGACAGGTAAAAGAGTCTTGCAATAGTTATGCCATAAGACAATAACGTTTTGTTCACTGTATCATACTCCCAATTAACCAGTTTTTAATTTAATAGTGATAATATTTGTTTCAGTTACTTGATTCTCACATTTACTTATTCAGCAGCATTTCCAGATTATTTCCTAAAACTTCTTACATCATGAACATGTAGAGTGAAGGATTGAAATCATAAGCAAAACGTAACGTTAACAGTATCATTTTTATTTAACACAAAATTACGTGAAAGAAATTGTTAAACTATAAATATAACTCCTAACATTTAAAATGTCACAATAAAACATATAATTTATAATTTATTTGAAAAATAAATTATTGTTGCGCCATGTTTTGTTTTCATTATTAATATTATACTTACCCCTACATATCTCAAAGAAAACCATCATATGACGTCATGTTTCCCTATCCAATCATAGCTCGAGAACGATAGCCAATCACCGCTCTCGGTAAACAAGAGACGGTAATTCCGACAGCACTTTCGGGGTATTTTGCACAAGGTATGTAGCACGAAGTGCCCTAAAAAGGGGAGGGTCCAGGGAGGGGCGAAGCCCCCCCTTGGCTAGGGATTAATTCAAAACTAGGCAAAGTTAGGTAGGTCATTGGGTTAAGATTTTGCACACGAAATATGCCCCGAAGTAGGACGAGGTAGCACGAAGTGCCTTAAAAAGTGAGACCCAGATTGTGGGGTCCAGAGGTGGAATCGCGCATGATTACCACTATATATGAACAGTAGAGGTTGAGAGGAATCTATCGATACCATTTTTATGGTATTTCTTAACATTTTACCCCGCAATTTCCCTGATCTACTTCATGCCTTCCCCTACTATCGGGACCCTGATTGTGGGCTCCAGGGGTGGAAGCGCTCATTAATTTTAATATATATGAATAGTAAAGGTTGAGAGGAATCGATCGATACCACTTTTGTGGTATTTCGTAACGCGGCGTTGTTCGGAAAATTTACCCATATAATACGAAAACCCTAAGACAAATACAGACTTGATTGCACCAAGAAAATACAAAGAACAGCACCGTCAGGAGAGACCTCAGACACCGACCTTGCCCTTCGCCAGCCCAACCGTCACTGCTTACGCACTCGCCTGGCGTATACCTGCAGATACCCGCGTTGTTCGAAGTAGGCTTAATGACTGTTAGTGGCTGCGAAGGATTTAAAAATCAACAAAACAGCGGCTTCTTTATTCAATATTATAATCGATGTCATTTCTGCCGATACATTACTTTTACATGGTATGGTGAATAATTATATAATCAATATACATTATTATACGCTGCAACACACCAGCTGAACAGGAGGACAGGCAACAAGCCTTCCCCACAACCTCCCTAGTACACCACTTTGGGTGAGGATCATTATGACAGTATTCTACGGTTTGCTATATGCATTACCCTATGCACGCATGCAATGCTCTATGCATAACACAATGTTAACATTGACACCATGTTCTCTGCCAACAAGAGTCTTGAGTGGCTTCAGCCGCTCCCACAGTCTTTTCTTTAAGTTCATAATGAGTTCTGTGTCGT
>BOPN01004561.1:87500-97500 GCA_017312705.2 Penaeus japonicus
ATAAATATTAAAAAGCCGCTTGAATACCTTTCAGATTAAGTTGAGGCTCGCATGTTATAGAAACACACTCTACTAACATGGGAAAAGTTCGTGTTCTTATTTCATTTACCACGAAGATTGGACCGGTTATTGTTTTCTCCATATATATTTTGCGACAATCTGTGTTTTCTATCTAATAAAAAAATATATTTTAACTCATAAGAATTAATTTTAAAAACATTACAAAACGCACAGTGAACCAAATGCCGGTTTATTTAGAAGAAAGTGAAACGGCGACAGCGTCAAAGATTTAATGCAAGTTATACATACACCTTAACATACAGATGGCGAAGAACATTTAACAGTAAAATCCGTTCTTCTTGTTACTGTATTTATCAAGAGTCTCTTCAAATTTAACAGAGACAAACAAAAGGATTTTCCCATTATTTCATCTGGAGACATGTTCTGTTAAACTCATCCTTTGAGAAGTCATCTTTTTGAACTAAAAAGGTCCATGATATTATTCATGTGACAAACTTTTCAATACATTTTTTTTTATAGATAAGCATGAACCCTCGTGGAAAGATTTCTGCAAGGGAAAGATAAAGTAAATTTGCAACATCCATTTGTAGATTCTGAATAGACCCTCCGTGAAGTACGGCAGTTGATTTCCTTCTATTTGTCTTACATTGAGCTTGAGTATACATTTTTTGAATATACATAATAACAAACCTTTAATTCCATTTTTTAATGATCTTAACCCCTTTCAGATAAGACTCGAAATCTTTTAGATATTTGTGTATTGCTCGAACCTCTTGATAGACTAAAGCGAAGTAAGTGAATTGTCATCAGGAACATTATTAAAACCTTACTTTTTTATGCAAATATTTTATTTTCAGTCTCTTGTTTGGTAAAGCAATTCGATTCTGTCTTCTTAGAGAATGATGCAGAAAAGAAAAACGACATTAAATCCCCTTCATTACCTTTATTCGTAATATTGTTATTGAAATCATTGTCATCATTATAAATTTTATATTCTTTTATTTCCCTCCTCGTCTTCATTATCTTCATCACTGACAATATAACACAGATGTCTGACGATAACAGAAAATCAAAGATTCATTTTGAAGATGACCTTCAAGCAGGACACAGACAAACAGTTCACTTATACACGACCTTTTGTACAATCAGTTTTGTATAGTATGTATCGAAAAAAATAGAAATATCTTTATCTTAAAAACAAAAAGGACACAATCAACATATCAGCTCATTTGAAGTGCCACTGTCTGACAGTGAGATTCAATTAGGCAAACATGTTAGTCTGGTTACTAATTGTATGGCAAATAAATACTTTTAACTAATATGCAAATGGTATTAACATTGATTAAAATAATTGATTTCATTGCGAGTGATCGTAGTGATTTGTAAGAAATATGAAATCTCGAGCTAAGGAACCCACAAAAGATAGAAACGCAATTAAATGAATCGTTGATAAATAACAAGCCAATCAGTACTTCATATACCAACAATACTAAATACAAAACACTCATAAAGGATTATTCATTATGTTTACATACTAAAAAGGCTCTTCAGGAAACACATTGCTATTTTAAAGATTTATTTCATATTTAAAAGGACTAGAATTGGTATACAGATGTTCTTTCGTATTATTGTACATTATACAATGCTCTCCCTTTGTAATAAATAAATAAGTGAATAGATGATTAATTCCAAGGCAGACATGACAAAACGCATTATGTAAAAAGTAGTCTTAACTCCCCGCCGCCGAGACAGATTCCACATTCTCACTTATCAAACTTGTAGTAAAGTTTATTTTTCTCTCTCCTGCGTCACAAAATCACTTCTCTCGCCACGCTACTGTTTTCTACTTCGTTGTTATTGAAATTAATATTTTTTCTTTTTATACAAAGGAAGAATTTACTGTTTCATATTTAATAATAATATCATGTTTTTTCGTGTATTATATATTCCACCATGTTTGAACTACTAGAGACCTTAGCGGATAGTAGTTGAATGCATATTCAGTTTTTATGTGTATTTTCATCATTATCCAAATTTCTATCACGTAATTTATAGTTTAGTTATTTGAAAACATTATCATCACTTCTTGTAATTCTGCCCCCCCCCCCCCCTTTGAGCTGCAGAGTGTGCTTCCAAGACATTTCTTGACCTTTGACCTTTGGTTGGGAGCGGATGCTCCACTCTTACCATATCGCGTGGCTTATTATTTTGTCTTCCATTTGGATGTCTTAACATATTCAGCAGCATTTTTATCTATTTTGATATCTTTCCATCATTGTGGAGTTGTCGTTGTCTACGAAATCCGTTCTATTGATCAGTCTTAATATCATCCGCATATTAGTCGCAAGTGTCTTTTCCATTCCGATTAGATAGACTGTTATTGTACTCACTCGCTAATGTATGCACGAAACACACACACGTACAAGCACAATTTATATCTGTACATATAAATATTAGCACCAGTGAAATACCATTATGACATTATCCTTTGCAAAATTCCATTCTTTAGTATTTACACATGTACCTTTCAACGATACTTGGATTAAATGACATATCTTTATCTCCTACCACAGTATAGCTTGAATATATTTTCTTCAACTTTAAAACTTATGATATAATATTCCATATCAACTTATCTGTGTGTTTATTATCGTCACAAACGACTTTACGCTTTCGCTTGTTACAAATGGCGGTAAAGATATTGTGAGTAGAAGAAATGTTTTCTAAAGGTAAAGGAAATTTTCAGGACAATCAAAATCAAAATCTTTTATAATATCCACCAGGTCTTGATTCACAATAAATCCACCAGAATCCATCAGCTGGCAGTGGTGGTGATGAATCAAGCTTTTTTTCTTGAGAGTTTTGTGGTATATGTTTCATTTGACTGGCTTTTCCAGATTCTATCTCGTTTATTTCTTTATCCGTATGTTTATTAGAAAAATATAGTGAGTATAACACCTGGAAAAAGACCCCAAAAAATGGTTAATTAGCTCGCCGAGTTAGACAGGCTCGTTCTAATGAGTGTTTGTCTTGCTTTGCATATTGAAGAGAGAGAGCGACCGACCTCCCTCGAGATGTAAGCATCCTGTGTCCGCAGATGGCCTTGGCTTGCATCCCCTCACTGCACGAATATTGCAGTTTCTCCCCATGCTAGGAAACAATTTATGAATTCAATCCATAATGAATCTGGAAAGGAATATAACTCTTTACTAAGAGTTTATTCGTGCATGCAAAATGAAAATAAATGTTAAAAGGCCGCTTGATTACATTTAAGATTAAATTGAGGCTCGCATGTTATAGAAACACACTCTTCTAATATGGAAAAAAATCGTGTTATTTCATTTACCACAAAGATTGGACAGGTTATTGTTTTCTCCATACATGTTTTGCGACAATCTATATTTTCTCTCGAATAGAAAAAGATATTTCAATTCATTTGAATGAATTTAAAAAACATTACAAATTATTTCTGCCGAGTAGAAGTTAAAGAAAACGCACAGTGAACCAAATGCCGGTTTATTTAGAAGAAAATGAAACGACGATAGTGTCAAAGTCAGCCAAATGTCCCATTGTCAGATTTGATGTATGTATTACATACACTTTAACATACATATGGCACAGAACATTTAGTTAATAAGCCTCCCTCTGTAGTCATGGAACAGTAAAATCCGATCTTATTGTTAATGTATTTATCGTTAGTCTCTGAAGATTCAACAGAGACAGACAGAAAGATCCTTTCCATTATTCACCTGGAGACATGTTCTGCTAAACTCATCCTTTGTGATGTCATTTTTATTAATTAAAAAGGTCCATAATATTATTGTCTGTGACAAACTTTTCAATACATTTTTTTTATAGATAAGTATGAACCTTCGTAGAAAGTTTTCTGCAAGGTAAAGATAAAGCAACTTTGCAATATCCATTTGTAGATTCTGAATAGACCCTCCGTGAAGTACGGCAGTTGTTTTCCTTCTGTTTGTAAGATTGGTTATATATTTTTTCTAATGTATATAATAACAAACCTCTTATTCCATTTTTCTTATTATTCTAACCCCCTTTAAGATTAGCCTCGAAATCTTTTAGATATTTGTGATTCAATTCTGTCTTCTTACAGAATGATAGAGAAAAGAAAAACGACATTAAATCTACGAGTAATAGATTAAAAGATTTTGTGATACGTTCACTAAGGCATTGCAAAGTTGATTTTAATAAACGTTTCTTTTTGTTCCTTTTATAGACCCCATCGTCGACTATTATTCTCTTCTTCTCTCTTTATTCAAAGTAGAATAAGTAATAAAATGCGTTTTCGCTTCCCTGATTGCCGGGCTTTGATCACGCTCGTTAATGACAGAACAAGTGCCAGACTTTTCGCTGGCACTGGAATGAGCACTAGATGGCATTGTTGCTTCATTGGCACTAAAAGGGTCATTGGATGGCGTTATTGCTGCATCTATTCTGTATCTATCATAAATAATTTCCTTATCATTCTTATCACTAACTTTATAAACGGCTTACATACATATATAATACTATCATCATCATCAGTAGCTTCACCACTGTTGGTTTTATTGTTCTCCACCGTTCCTTTATTCTTTTCAATGTTATTATTATCACTATTATAATAATAATAGTAATAATAATTATTACTATTATTAGTTTGTGTCTCGTGGCATCGCGGGAGAGGGAGCGACGCAGCACCACCTCCGAACGCCGCGACGCTCATCCTGTGAATGCGAGGCGCGGCGACCGCGGCCGAGTCTACCCTGTGAAATCTTCTCTGTCTCCCCGACGCTGAGATTAATTTCCACTTGGTACATTTTTCACATATCAAACTTGTAGCAAAGTATATATTTTTCTCCAGCGTCACAATATCGCTTCTGCTTCACGCCATTATTATTTCTGCTTTGTTATTATTTCTATTATTATTATTATTATTGTTATTACAAAGGAAGATTTTATTTATTCATGTATGATGGTATTCTGTGTTATTTCTTGTATTATGTTTTACTTCATGTTTTAATTACAGGCGAATACTTACTGAATACTTGCTGAGTGCATATTCAGTTTTTATGTGTATTTTCACAATATCGGTTCTTAGTATTTTTTAATATAACATAATGCATATATTCATTCTCTCATCCATAGATTTGATTCATCCTAACAGTATTATGGAAAGAAGTATCTTTTATTTCTATTTTTGAAATAACAACAATTCTAAATTTCTCGATGTGTCGTCAACAAAATTCATTGCACATTAGTTCGTCTACAAGTGAAGTGTCACCTGCTTGAGTATCATCTTCAAGATCAGTATTTGTTTTTCTATTATCGTCAGACATATTAGTTTTTGTATAAAACTCATACACACACAAACACGAACATTTATTTATATAAGTACATGTAATCAATAAGATTGTAATCAAATAACAAATAGTTTAATTCGTTACATTTATGTGTGTGTGTGCGCGTGTGTGATTTTAATGTATCCATATATTGCACTTCATCCTCATTCTCTCTATCCAGTTTTTGGCGTTTACTACCATAAGCCTCTTTAATGTAGCCTTTAATCTTTAAAACGTCAGTTAAAAAGTTGTCTATCTCCGAATATATGTTCAAGAGACGGCGCGAATGTTCTAGATTTGTTCCTAGATTTCGTTTATTTGTCATAATTATATCGCGTGGGATATCATAAACTTCGTTTTTCTCCTATTCTATATTTGGGAAATTGAGAACCTATACTTGACGCTTCCACATGTGCTTCCTGAAGGAAATCCGTTATATGTTTTGCGCTTTCATCTGTGGGAGGTTTCGTGCGAATGAGACTGACTATCGTAACTATTGCTGTGGTATTTTTTTTCTACCCTGATATCATTATCAAAAATTCTTTTTAACGATCTATATCAAATCAGTCAATAAAGTTCTTGAATTCGCTAGTGAATTTCAACCGTTTGATTGTTAATACTAGTTCAATTTGTATTGGTGCTAAAATATAAGAATTAGCTCCAATAATGTCCGAGATTCTTGAGCCTCAACTCGATTGCCTCAAATGCCTATCAGTCCAAATCCATTGTTTTCAGTTGTTTTATTGTCTGTGATCATGATTTTGGAGATGCATGCCCATTGTTGTAGACCTCTCTGACAGTGTCTGATAATATTTCTCATGATATCATTACTGTGGCCGCAGACACTGCATAATAACAACACATGACCGGAGAGGCCGCCATGGGTGGCCCGACCGTGATTTCACGGCTGCCATCGCCAGCGCCGACACCGCGGCAAAGATAACGTAGGCCAGGAGAGGCCGCCATGTGGCCATCATTATAAACAACTAAAAACAATAAACCACTCAAGTGAATAACAAGGTCCTTGTGCTATAGACTCACACGGCAGTCACTGCATAGACATGTGGTTATAGAGGAAAGACTAGCCCCGCTAATCCTATTGTCTAATCCTTATTACCTGAAGGCCAATGATCCACGTATAAGTTACGTCCCGTGATTGACGACGAAGGTGCGGGCTCCGGTACTAGAAGATGTAATTATGCTATATCCGAAATTCGGTATATGATACCCTATTATAACATTTATCAAATGTCTATTCACGTTGATATAATATAGAATATAATCATGTTATTACCTTAATTTGTAATACAATGTTAGCAACAATGTCATGACTACATAAATGTATCAAAGCTTGTCCATGCCTGTGCAGTTAGCCAGGGTGGTAAATAAAGATCTAATCTAAAAAAAAAATCAACTGTATCTTTAAGAGAATTTTACATCGGGCGTGAATGAATTGATACTTATAAGGGAAGTGTAGATGGAAATTATCATAGCGCTACATTGCAAACCTGATCATTTACATATCGTTTGGCTCCTAATTGCTTGCATTTTTCATCAACATGAAACTGACAATTTTTAATTTCTCGATCTCTGTCTGTAGATCTTCAACATTATCTTTAGCTGGAATGTTAACCATTTTAACAGTTCTTTCCATATGCATTATGGTTGGATTCCTTCTATTACACTTTGGCCATGTTTCTTTTCGGAAACAGTGTGAGCTGCTGTGACCAGCCCCTAAGCACTACTTTTAGTCATTTTAGACCTAAGTTAATTTCCGACCTTAGTCTGACTTTGAGATTCTTCTCCCTGGGTTTTAACCAACTTTCAAATCTTGCCTTATTATGATAGATATATGTCTCATCTACTTGATCTCAGCATCTTCGATGCTTTTCATAATAATTTTTTTACTGAAGCACCTGCTCTACTTAAGAAATGTCTTCCTTTATAACATGTAATTGATCCACATATGACAAAAATATATGGTGTTCTGGTTTAATTCCTTCATTTGAAACACACGATGATAATGATTATAACTTTCTCTTGGAGCTTCTTATTGGTTTTCTTACATTTCTTCTCCTTCCTTTCCAAGTGAAGATTGAAGGCTTCTCTCGTTAGCAGAGATAATCTTTTTCGCACTGTAGCTTCACTTTCATACCTTTTCAAGGGAAAATACTGCTCTTTTTATTTATTCTTCCACAGGCTCCTTTTTAGAATATGTAACTATTATGCTAGGATAAGGATGCTTATATTTGTGTATCTCCAGTTTATACCTCAAATGAATACATAGTGTTTAATTTAGCTACTCATGGAAATTTACGTTTTCTTTTTTAGGCGCCATCTTACGGCACAGCTACAAAGCGTAATGTAAATATCAACACTAGATTCTTCCCCAGATACAAGCTTGTACATATGGGAACTGTGTGTTTCTCTGATCCCCACATCAATTATCTGTACATTGACAAGCCAAACTGTCTTGATATGCGCAGAGAAGATGACTTCTTCCACCGCCTCAACACTCCTGCTTCTTCTCTTTGGTTATCCGTTTCTCCTCCATCTTCCTCTGCTTCTTGGCCGCCATTTCGTGGGTCCTCGCCCTCCTTATTCATCTTCTTGGGCACACCACAGGAATTTCGTAATAATGTGGAATGTAGGATGCGAATGGGTTGGAAAAGAGTCGCAATTCTGCCAAATTCCTTTAATGGTAGATTTTTAGTTGTGTAGTTTATTTAGTGTGTACATTACGAAATTCATGATTTCCGATCCCTCCTACATATCAATCCTGTTTGTGTAAAAGCCTTATGCTTCTACAGTGAAGCCTTATACTTAATCACTGAGCCTTATACCCATTGCTCTGACAGGGAACCTTATGTTCACTAAAACAGGTTACCCATTATCCCATGCTGGTCCCTCTCTGACCGGTGACTTACATCCACGTCAACCGGAAGGTTACGAGTTTAGAAAAATGTACTTTCCGATGTGAGGTTAATTGTAAACAAAAACAGTTTTAAATTGATATGCAAATATTAACATTATATATATTATATTCATGAATGTGGGTTGCTTAAGGCAAAATCCCAAAATATCTAAATCATTATACTCATAAGTTCGATATTCTCCAGCTTTCTCACATTACAAATAATTACAAAAGACACGAGATTGTTTTATGTAAACAAGATGGTGTTCTGATCAATAACATTATTATTCATTGGTAAAGAACTTCCATTGACAAATCTCTCCAAAATATTTATATCGTTTCCATCAAGATAATTTTCAAATACTAACATAAGCTGTACAATCCATGTGGAAAATATCCTTTTCTTTTCAACTTCCTTAGATAAATCGTCCACTCTCGAATGCCTCAACAAGTCGGCAAGGAATGTCTCTATTGCACCCTTTGGAACTTTACTCAGAGCTCGTATCACACCACCTTCATCAAGATTGAAAACTTCTCGTCTCATATCAAATACTTCTGTCTCCCGCTGTAATTGTTCCATATTAACTGAAAAAGAGTTTTTAAAGATAAATTGAATGTTCTAGAACTGTAGGCAAACATCCAATATAATGAGCAACAAGCTTTTCGCTATTCGTATTTTTATAATAAGAAACATTATCTTTAATTGTATCTAACAGACATTGTCGTCTAGCATGGAACATTTTTGTCTTACAATCATTGTTCAAATGTTTTTGAGAAATTAAAGCTAGCCGAGAAGACGACCCTCTTTCCTCGTTCAGTACTGTCGTCAAAGTCCTATTTTCCACGGAAGACTGTGATGATTCGGAGCCAAGCAGAAATAAGATTCGGGTCAATCATAGGACGATGTCCGACCCACTGGCATGATTAGGATTAATGTTATTTGTCTCGCTTTAATGATTATTTCCCTAGTCGAACTATGTGCAAACCCTATTTCTGCAATGCCATGAAAGACTACTCTTTCTCCATAGAGTGCATTGTATCGCATTCCCCAGATTTAGTGAAGAGAATTGGGAATGACCAAAAGAGGCTTTCGCTTAGACTTATCACATTTACAGTCTCTGTTGATCAAACTCGCAAGATTCAGAGGAAAGGAAAATGGCGCCAAATGCTTTCAAATACGCAATATGAACTACTATTTATTTATTTATTTTATTATTTTTTTTTTATTATTATTTTTTTTTTTTTGCTTTGAAGTTTTAGTTTCTTTATGTCCCTTAAAATACTCGTTTTAAGTAGTCTACTCGCAGTTTTCAGAATTTCCAGTGAAATAAAACGCTATCTGTGACATATTGCCCTTCTTAGATCCGGATAAAAATGAGCCTATCTTAGACGATAGAATTCTTTCATTTCGCAAGAATCGTATATTCCAAAGATCCTGCCTTTCTAAGGCCATCTTTTGTGTCTTTCTTCGTAGCAATTTTCTTTTTCTTTTTCTCGTCGGTACTGTCGTTGTTATCGTTATACACTAAATCAAAATTATCGTCGTTATCAGTTTTTCTCTTTCTCATTATTATCACCAATATCAGTATCACCATCATCATTACCGTTATCATCCTGTTTCATCATAGTCATTACCAATATCAACATCATCATCAAGTAATACCTTCTTCATTATAGTGTTATCGGATATATCAACACCCTTTTAATACTGCCATGCAAATTGACA
>BOPN01004561.1:100000-112500 GCA_017312705.2 Penaeus japonicus
TATATATATATATATATATATATATATATATATATAAAGCTACATTTATTCCGTGTCATAGTATGTAATAGAAACTGAAACATTTAACAATTTAATGTATCTATTCAAATCGAACCACATATTATAGAAAATATTGTTTTTCTCTTTTTCTTTTTATACCTCAGGATGGGGGGTAAAATCTTATAATAGCTATATAGCAGCAGCAAAATCTACGCATTCCACAAACACATATAAGAAAATGTAAAAAATAAATAAATAAATAAATAAAAAATAGAAAAAAAATAATAAGAAAAATAATATAGATATAAAAGGAAAACGTTAAGATTAACGATCTTTACGTAATTATAGAGAAACAAGGTACTCTTAATGGCAAAATTATGAGTGAACCTTGTGATAAGTCGAGAGAATGAAGACACAGACTAATAATGATAATAACAATACTGAAAAGAACAAGAATAAAGGAACGGTAGAGAATGACAATACAGTGATAATGATAGTGATATAATTGCAAATAACATATCAATAAAGATACTGATAATAATGATAAGGAAATGATCCAAGATGGAGATGGAATAAATGCAACGATAACGCCATCCAATGACCCTTTTAGTGCCAAAGATGCAACAACGCCATCTAGTGCTCATTCCAGTGTTTGGAATAAGCTTTGGCATATTCGTGTGTTTCTCTTCGTTGTTTTGTATGGAAGTATAGCAGTTGTTTCCTTATCTTTGTCTTAGATATTCTAATATAGATAATAACAAACTTTTAATTCTATCTGGCTTCTTGGAATGATTCATAACACCTTTTCAGATCAGCCTTGAGTTTTTCTAAATACTTGTGTCTTGTTCGAACCTCTTGGTAGACTAGACGGAGTGACAGAACCTTCATCAGCAACATCACCAGAAACATTCTTTTCCTTGACGTACTCTCGATGAATAGAGACTCTTAGTAATATATATTTTTTACAATTCCTTGTTTAGTAATGTCAGTATCATATTCCAATTCTCTCTCATAGAGTGATTTTGGTAAATAAACGAATCTTAAATTGTTCTGGAAAAAGCGGCATTACATGTACCGGTAATGAATAAAAAAATTGTCGACTATTGTTCTCTTTTTTTTCTCTTTATTCCTAGTAGAATAAGCATTAAAATGCGTTTTCGTTTCCCTGATTGCCGGGCTTTGATCACGCTCGTTAATGATCGAACAAGTGCCAGACGGCGTTATCTTTCCACTGGCACTGGAATGAGCACTAGATGGCGTTGTTGCTTCATTGGCAATAAGATGATTATTGGATGGCGTTATCGTTGCATTTATTCCATCTCCATCTTAGATCATTTCCTTATCATTATTATCAGTATCATTATTAATAAGTTATTTACAATTATATCAATATCATTATCACTATTATCATTCTCTACCGTTCCTTTATTATTGTTCTTTTCAGTAGTGTTATTATCATTATTAGTCTGTGTCTTCATTCTCTCGACTTATCACAATGTTCACTCATAATTTTGCCATTAAGAGTACCTTGTTTCTCTATAATTACGTAAAGATCGTTAGTTTTAACGTTTTCCTTTTATATCTATATTATTTTTTTTTTTCTTTTTTTTTTCTTTTTTTTACATTTTCTTATATGTGTTTGTGGAATGCGTAGATTCTGCTGCTTCTATATAGCTATTATAAGATTTTACCACCCATCCTGAGGTATAAAAAGAAAACAGAAAAACAATATTTTCTATGATATGTGGTTCGATTTGAATAGATACATTAAATTGTTAAATGTTTCAGTTTCTATTACATACTATGAAACGAAAAAAATGTAGCTTTATATATATATATATATATATATATATATATATATATATATATATATATATATATATATATATAAGCCTCCATCATCAAGCAAGGTCTGGCCCCACGACAAAGGAAGATGATAGAAGCGGCATTGATACACTCAACTATCAACATGAACACCGCACCGGGAGCCACGAACTATCCAAGGTCGTCGCGCGCCGTATCATTGATGTGACCTGATATCTGTAGCATATATAGCCCACTCTATGGCGCTTGTGTACTATGCCCTGATGAAGCAATAAAGTGAAAAGGCTTCGGCGTATTCGTGTGTTTCTCTTCGTTGTTTTGTATGGAAGTATAGCAGTTGTTTCCTTATCTTTGTCTTAGATATTCTAATATAGATAATAACAAACTTTTAATTCTATCTGGCTTCTTGGAATGATTCAGATCAGCCTTGAGTTTTTCTAAATACTTGTGTCTTGTTCGAACCTCTTGGTAGACTAGACGGAGTGACAGAACCATCATCAGCAACATTACCAGAAACATTCTTTTCCTTGACGTACTCTCGATGAATAGAGACTCTTGGTAATATATATTTTTTTCAATCTCTTGTTTAGTAATGTCAGTACCATATTCCAATTCTCTCTTATAGAGTGATTTTGGTAAATGAATGAATCCTAAATTGTTCTAGAAAAAGCGGCATTAAATCTACCGGTAATGAATAAAGTTTTTGTCGACTATTGTTCTCTTTCTTTTCTCTTTATTCCAAGTAGAACGAGTACTAAAAGGCGTTTTCGTTTCCCCGATTGCCGGGCTTTGATCTCGCTCGTTAATGATCGAACAAGTGCCAGACGGCGCTATCTTTCCACTGGCACTGGAATGAGCACTAGATGGCGTTGTTGCTTCTTTGGCAGTAAAAGGGTCATTGGATAGCGTAATCGTTTCATTTATTCCATCTCCATCTTAGATAATTTCTTTATCAGTATTATCAGTATCATTATTAATAAGTTATGTGCAATTATATCACTATCATTATCACTGTATTATCATTCTCTACCGTTCCTTTATTCTTGTTCTTTTCAGTATTGTTATTTTCATTATTAGTCTGTGTCTTAATTTTCTCGGCATATCGTAATGTTCACTCACAATTTTGCCATCAAGAGTACCTTGTTTCTTTATAATTACGTATAGATCTTAACGTTTGTAATATTTTCCTTTTACATCTATATTATTTTTTTTATTTTTTTTTTCTTTTTCTTTTTTTTTTTTTTACATTTTCTTATATGTGTTTGTGGAATGCGTAGATTCTGCTGCTTCTATATAGCTATTATAAGATTTTACCCCCCATCCTGAGGTATAAAAAGAAAAACAGAAAAACAATATTTTCTATTCTATGTGGTTCGATTTGAATAGATACATTAAATTGTTAAATGTTTCAGTTTCTATTACATGCTATCAAACAAAAAGAATGTAGCTTTATATATATATATATATATATATATATATATATATATATATATATATATATATATATATATATATATATATATTTCATTTTCATTAGAAGGTCAAATTGTAAATGTGCATGTAATTTTTAGTGCTGAATCTTGAAATTCCAATTTACTTGGTAAAATAATGTACCTTATAAATATTCAATTATGTAATGATGTTGATGTTTTTCTAATGAGAAATCCACGTCATGATCGATACTGAATCTAATGTTTGTTAAAGCAGCATATCCTGCGAGACGCGAGTGTCCCGCGCATCCTGCACATGGAAAAGGTCTTGGCGCTGGGGAGACTTGACTACTTTTTACAGAATTCATTTTTAAACGCGCGCGCGTGTAAGTGTGCGTTTTATACAAATACTATGTCTGATGATAGTAGATAATCAAATATTTATTTGGAAGATGACCTTCAAGCAGGAGACAGACAGATAGTTCGAATTTACACGACCTAAATGCACAATCATTTTTGTAGAGGATGTGTCGAGAAATGTCGAAATAGTTTACAAGTCACTCATAAAGGATTATGCATTATGTTTACATACCAAGAAGCCTCTTCAGGAAACTATATTGGAAATATTTATTTCATATTCATAAAGACCAGAAATGGCACTCAGATGTTTTTTTCGCATGACACAAGTTTGAACGAGATGTACGATATATCCTGTTGTGTCGTTATGACTTTTTCAACCGGAAGATTGTTGATCTTAAAACCATTTGAATTAAAGAACGTTTTTTTATCTACATATGTTTAATAACCGCTCATTATTTTTTATATCTGTAAATGAGGGTTAAAAACATAAATGAGTATGTATATTAATTGATGAACACATGTCTTATTGCAGGAATATATATATATATATATATATATATATATATATATATATATATATATATATATATATATATATATATATATATATATATATATATATATATATATATATATTATATACTATACTATATATACTATACTATACTATATATATATTATATATATAATATATATATATATATATATATATATATATATATATATATATATATTATATATATATATATAATATATATATATATATATATATATATATATATATATATGTATATATATATGCAGCTCTATACATATATATTTACATATATATACATATATATATGTATATATATATATATATATATATATATATATATATATACGTATATATATACATTATATATATATATATATATATATATATATATATATATATATATATATTTAATCCATTAAAAATCTGCAGAGGCTACAGAAAATGAGGGACCAGCAATACAGGAGACTGACTGTGTTCGGGTGAAACTTCTTTAAAAAAAATGCAAATCACATCGTTAATTTTCCTCTTCGGACGCTTGCAACAAAAAGAGGTACGCTCTTGTCAAGTTCTCAAATTGAATGAAATATTAGATTATCTAAAAAAATAAAAAAATAATAATAAAAAAAATAAATATAAAATCTACCTATATACACACATTGGAATGTAATCCAGAGGTAATCTAAAACACAATTTTATTTCAAATGCATATGGATGAACTTTGGATGTACAGTAGCTTTACTGGGAACTGCATAATAATGTACGAAATGAGGGCCTTTGTGCTTCAAGAACTCCGGGAACAGAGTTAGCTAATTTCAGATTAATTTGGATGTAGGAAAGCCATGCGTTTTGAGCTTCTGTTATTTCCCCCCTTTTTATATATATATATATATATATATATATATATATATATATATACATACATATGCATGTTTTCGTGTTAATCACTATTACGTATCCATATATTCCATATCATCCTCATGCTCTCTATCCAGATTTTGGCGTTTACTACCATACGCGTCTGTAGTGTGGCCCTTAACTTTTAAAGCGCCAATTAAAAAGTCGTCTTTAATTTACGACGAAGTGCGGACTGCGGCTACGCGAATGGCCGCAAGGTGGGCTCAGCGACGGTGCCGCACCGCCAGAACTCTACGGGAGTCACACGCGATGTGTCACGGCGGTGAACTGTATCCAGAAGAGAATTTTATGTTTCGATAAAGGAGACTACTTGAGCTTGGATGATGATCTCTTTAGCAGAAAGAGTTTGTGCTCTTGACAATATAGTCAATTATCCTTTCGAATTTTATGAAGATGCTATACGTGATGAAGAAAAGCAAGGTTAGGTCTTGTGTATAGAGGTTTATCATAAGGAAATTTTACTTGTGATCGTTTTATGATCAAGAACACTATCAAGGGTTACCTATCAAGGGTTAACAGTAACTGCAATGACAACACGAAGAATATTGATATTAGTAACAGAAGTGACGATCATAAGACTTTTGTTTCCTAAGTTCATTTAGCTCCACACCCTAGCGAGGCAGATATTGGACATGGCGGCAAAATGGCTCGTAGGGGATGTATGGAGAGAACGGAACGAGTTGCGGCCGATATGATTAAAGAACACGATCCACGAGGAATAGATCTTGAGGTTCGAGCTGTCAATTTGCATGGCAGTATTAAAAGGGTGTTGATTTATCCGATAACACTATCATGAAGACGGTAGTACTTGGTTCAGATACATATCGGAGGTAAACAAAGTGTTTTGCAATAGCAATAAGGATGAAAAAGTTATGCTTATAATGATGTTGATATGGGTAATGACTATGATATTAATAACTATGATGAAGCAGGATGATAACGGTAATGATGATGGTGATGCTGATATTAATGATGATAATGAGAAAGAGAAAAACTGATAACGACGATAATTTTGATTTAGTGTATAACGATAACAACGACAGTACCGACGAGAAAAAAGAAAAAGAAAATTGCAACGAAGAAAGACACAAAAGATGGCCTTAGAAAGGCAAGATCTTTGGAATACACGATTCTTGCGAAAGGAAAGAATTCTATCGTCTAAGATAGGCTCATTTTTATCCGGATCTAAAAAGGGCAATATGTCACAGATAGCGTTTTATTTCACTGGAAGTTCTGAAAACTGCGAGTAGACTACTTAAAACGAGTATATTAAGGGACATAAAGAAACTAAAACTTCAAAACAAAAACAAAAAAATAAATAAAAAAAATGAAATAAATAAATAAATAGCAGTTCATATTGCGCATTTGAAAGTATTTGGCGCCATTTTCCTTTCTCTGAATCTTGCGAGTTTGATCAACAGAGACTGTAAATGTGATAAGTCTAAGCGAAAGCCTCTTCTGGTTATTCCTAATTCTCTTCACTAAATCTGGGGAATGCGATACAATGCACTCTATGGAGAAAGAGTAGTCTTTCATGACATTGCAGTAATAGGGTTTGCACATTTAAATCTCACTTAAGTTAAATTACAGAGTTCCCAAAAGCCAGTGCAAAATAAAGGATTGCTTTGAACAATAACCTTTCGCATGAGACGTCTCTACATTGTATTACTGAAGACATAAAACTTGGCCAATTACCGGATCCGCGAATTCTCAGCAGACCAGAGTTCGACAAGGGAAATGATCATTAAAGCGAGACAAATAACATTAATCCTAATAATGCCAGTGGGTCGTGGCATCGTCCTATGATTGACCCGAATCTTATTTCTGCGGAAAATAGGACTTTGACGACAGTACTGAACGAGGAAAGAGGCTTGTCTTCCTAGCTGGCTTTAATTTCTCAAAAAGATTTGAACAATGATTGTAAGACAAAACTGTTTGATGCTAGACGACAATGTCTGTAAGATACAATTAAAGATAATGTTCCTTATTATAGAAACACAAATAGCGATATGTTTGTTGCTCATTACATTGGATGTTTGGCTACGGTTCTTGAACATATTCAATTTATCTTTGAAAACTCCTTTTCAAGTATTATGAAGTGTTTGGTATGAAACGAGAAGTTTTCAATCTTGATGAAGGTGGTGTGATACGAGCTCTGAGTAAAGTTCCAAAGAGCGCAATAGAGACATTTCTTGCCAACTTGCTGAGGCATTCAAGAGTGGACGATTTATCTAAGGAAGTTGAGGGTTAGATAAATGAAAAGAAAAGGTTATTTCCCACATGGATTGTACAGCTTATGTTAGTATATGAAACAAATCTTGATGGAAACGATATAAGTATTTTGGAGAGATTTGTCAATGGAAGTTCTTTACCAATGAATAATAATGTTATGGATCCCCTGAGTATATTGTCGTCCTCATCACATAAGAATAGAAATGAAATGAGTGATGCGGTTGTCAAGGAGATTGGTAATCTGTCTATGACTTATATGATGTTTGTCGTAGTATGCTATATGCTATTTTTTATGATTGTCGATTTGACGTATCTATAGCTGGTATATTGATTGAGGGTATAAGGTAATGGCCAGCTGTGAATCATATATCCGCAAGTTTGTAGAATAATAAGACTTATTTCATTTACCAGAATTTACCCTCAAAATGCGGCGTTCCGTTTTTTGTATTGTTCAAGGTCATGTCAGACTGGAGGGGGCGGGGGGGACTCAAAACACCATCTTGTTTAAATAAAACAAGCTTGTGTCTTTTGTAATTATTTGTAATGTGAAGAAGCTGGAGAATATAAAACACGGAAAATAGCTATAGCTGAATATGTTTTGAGAAAGACATTGAACTTTATGAGTGTAATGATTTAGATATTTTGGGATTTTGTCTTAAGCCACCCACATTCATGAATATTATATATATAATGTTAATATTTGCATATCTAAACTCGCAACCTTCCGGTTGACGTGGATGTAAGTCACCAGTCAGAGAGGGACCAGCATGGGATAATGGATAACCTGTTATAGTGAACATAAGGTTCCCTGTCAGAGCAATGGGTATAAGGCTCAGTGATTAAGTATAAGGCTTCACTGTAAGGCCTTTACACAAACATGATTGATATGTAGGAGGGATTGGAAATCATGAATTTCGTAATGTACACACTAAATAATCTACAAAACTAAAAATCTACAATTAAAGGAATTTGGCAGAATTGCGATTGTTTTCCAACCCATTCGCATCCTACATTCCACATTATTACGAAATTCCTGTGGTGTGCCCAAGAAGATGAAAAAGGAGGGCGAGGACCCACGAAATGGCGGCCAAGAAGCAGAGGAAGATGGAGGAGAAACGGATAACCAAAGAGAAGAAGTAGGAGTATTGAGGCGGTGGAAGAAGTCATCTTCTCTGCGCATATCAAGACAGTTTGGCTTGTCAATGTACAGATAATTGATGTGGGGATAAACACACAGTTCCCATATGTACAAGCTTGTATCTGGAGAAGAATCTAGTGTTGATATTTACATTACGCTTTGTAGCTGTGCCGTAAGATGGCGCCTAAAAAAGAAAACGTAAATTTCCATGAGTAGCTAAATTAAACACTAGGTATTCATTTGAGGTATAAACTGGAGATACACAAATATAAGCATCCTTATCCTAGCATAACATCTACTTATTCTAAAAAGGAGCCTGTGGAAGAATAGATAAAAAGGAGTATTTTCCCTTGAAAAGGTATGAAAGTGAAGCTACAGTGCGAAAAAGATTATCTCTGCTAACGAGAGAAGCCTTCAATCTTCACTTAGAAAGGAATGAGAAGAAATGTAAGAAAACCAATAAGAAGCTCCAAGAGAAAGTTATAATAATTATCATCGTGTGTTTCAAATGAAGGAATTAAACCAGAACACCATATATTTTTGTCATATGTGGATCAATTACATGTTATAAAGGAAGACATTTCTTAAGTAGAGCAGGTGCTTCAGTTAAAAATTATTATGAAAAGCATGAGATCAAGTAGATGAGACATACATCTATCATAATAAGGCAAGATTTGAAAGTTGGTTAAAACCCAGGGAGAAGAATCTCAAAGTCAGACTAAGGTCGGAAATTAACATGGGTCTGAAATGACTAAAAGTAGTGCTTAGGGGCTGGTCACAGCAGCTCACGATGTTTCCGAAAAGAAACATGCCCAAAGTGTAATAGAAGGAATCCAACCATAATGCATATGGAAAGAACTGTTAAAAGGGCTAACATTCCAGCTAAAGATAATGTTGAAGATTTACAGACAGAGATCGAGAAATTCAAAGTTTCTGTTTCATGTTGATGAAAAATGCAAGCAATTAGGAGCTATGATAATTTCCATCTACACTTCCCTTATAAGTATCAATTCATTCACGCCCGATGTAAAATTCTCTTATAAATACAGTTGAATGCCGTGACACATCGCGTGTTACTCCCGTAGAATTCGGCCGGTGCAAAAGCAACAACTAATTTCTAGAAAATAAAGTGTATGATTTCCTTACATTTTCTAATTCGTCTTTCTTTTACGCTATGATCAATGTCCGTCTACACTTCACTTATAAACATCACTTCATTCACACTCGATATGAGATTGCTCGTCGTGATGTGTCGCGTGTAACTCCCGTAGATTTCTGGCCCATTTGCATAGCCGGAGCCCGCACCTTCGTCGTCAATCACGGGACGTAACTTATACGTGGATCATTGGCCTTCAGGTAATAAGGATTAGACAATAGGATTAGCGGGGCTAGTCTTTCCTCTATAACTACGTGTCTATGCAGTGACTGCCGTGTGAGTGTCTATAGTACAAGGACCTTTTTATTTACTTAAGTGGTTTAAGTGGCGGCCTCTCTGGTCATGTGTTATTACGCCAGGGTGTCTGCGGCTACAATAATGATATCATGAGAAATATTATCAGACACTGTTACAGAGGTATATAACAATGGACATGCATCTTCAAAACCTTCATCACATACTCACAATAAAACAACTGAAAACAATGGATTTGGACTGATAGGCATTTGAGGCAATCGAGTTGAGGCTCAAGAATCTCGAACACTCGGCATGTTCTCTTCTTCAAAAACACCTGACATTATTGGAGCTAATTCTTATATTTTAGCACCAATACAAATTGAACTAGTATTAACAATTCACTAGCGAATTCATGTGCTTTATTGGCTGATTTGATATAGATTGTTATAAAGAATTTTTGATAATGATATCAGAGTAGAAAAAAATGAACACAGCAATAGTTACGATAGTCAGTCTCAGTTCACACAAAACCTACCACAGAAGATTTGAAAATTGTTTGGAAATATGGCGGCCTTTTAAAATCCCATTGGTCTAATGTTGATTGACTGACTAGTCTTCAACAGCTTTCGATGATTTAGAAGTCAATAATTCTTCATCGATTATATATTTTTAAGTAGCCACGAAACGTCTTTGGGTCGTCTCCTGTTTCTGAGCGAGCGGCAGTCTTCTTCGTTGGCGCCATTTTCTGATTCTCATCCAAGTCCTCTGGCTATTGATTTGAACACTTGTTCTTGCGACAAAAATCTCTGAGTCTCAGCAGAGTTTTTGTGAAGCTTTGCCGATAGATGTTTCTGTTGCGTTATCAGGATCGAAGGTTGTAAATAGTACTTTAAATTCTCGACAGAAACAATGGTGACATTGTTGTTTATTATTATTTTTACCGGAAACAAGTTAATTTTGATATACAGTGATCATATCGCGAATCTCTCCTGGCGCGTTCCCAGGTTTTCTGATTTCGTTCTGTTTCATGACGGTTTCTCTTCAATCTATTATGCCTTTCAGTGTGATGGATGGCTTATTATTCTAATATTTTTTTCTTGCTTATCCATTTTTTATATATTTAGGATCTTCTCGTGGTTTTATATCTTCTTGTTCACTAGAAAGTGTTATGTAAGTTAAATTCTCATTTGGATTATCATCTTTATTCCTATTTCCATTTTATCGGCCAGATGCTTCATTACATGTGAAAAGTGTAGCAAGTGGAACATTGGGTTGGCGTCGGGGAGATATGACACACTTTACAAGAGGCGTTTCAGCTTCTCTCGCCACGCAACTGTCATGTCTGCCTTGGAATTAATCATCTATTTATTTATTTATTTATTACAAAGGGAGGGCATTGTATAATGTATGATAATACGAAAGAACATCTGTATACCAATTCTAGTCTTTATAAATATGAAATAAATCTTTAAAATAGCAATGTGTTTCCTGAAGAGCCTTTTTAGTGTGTAAACATAATGAATAATCCTTTATGAGTGTTTTGTATTTAGTATTGTTGGTATATGAAGTACTGATTTGCTTATTATTTATCAACGATTCATTTAATTGCGTTTCTATCTTTTGTGAGTTCAATATTAATACCATATGCATATTAGTTAAAGGTGTTTATTTGTCAGACAATTAGTAACCAGACTAACATGTGTGCCTAATTGAATCTTACTGTCAGACAGTGGCACTTCAAACGAGTTGATATGTTGATTGTGTCCTTTTTGTTTTTAAGATAAAGATATTTCTACACTTTTCAAAACATACTCTACAAAATTGATTGTACAATAGGTCGTGTATAAGTAAACTGTTTGTCTGTGTCTGCTTGAAGGTCATCTTCAAAATAAATCTTTGATTTTCTGTTATCGTCAGACATCTGTGATATATTGTCAGTGATGAAGATAATGAAAACGAGGAGGGAAATAAAAGAATATAAAAGTTATGATGATAAGAATAATTTTAATAACAATATTACGAATAAAGGTAATGAAGGGAAGAAGAAAAGAGAGAATAAATTTTGTAAAACAAAATAACAAACATGTGAATTGTGTTTTAACAAACAGATGAGATTCAGCATCGATCACAGTGTGGAGTTCTTATTCTAATGAAATATATTGAAAAAAAAATCGCTTTATGAAATGTAATATAAAGTCAAAACATTTTATAATTTAATATATCTATACAAATGAAATCATATACAATGGACAATTCTGTTTTTTCTGTTATTATTTTTTCTTTCTTTCTTTACCACACGCTGGGGGGTAAAGTACTATAAAAGGAATATAATCCCAGTGTCAAATCGTTAACAGACATATATAAATACTCTTGAAAATGAATTGTAAAAATATAGAAAAGACTAATAAGAAAAATAATACATGTCTAAAAGGAGAAAATATTACAAACGTCAAGACTGACGACCTCGACGGAAGGATAAAGAAACAAAGGAATCGTGAAGGAAAAAATATGAATGAAGAAAGTGATGAGAGTGAAATAATGAAGACGCAAACTAATAATAGTAATAATTATTATTACTATTATTATTATAATAGTAATAATAACAACAATAACAACAACAACAATAATAATAACATTGAAAAGAAGAAAGGAACGGTGGAGAACAATAAA
>BOPN01004561.1:117500-120467 GCA_017312705.2 Penaeus japonicus
TAAGACCCATAATCGTCATATTTATACATTTACAAATATTCCATAAGACAAACATTTAGCTTTTAGCAAGTGTTCATTATGTACATATTTTCCCATTGAAATCGTGTTTGCACCTTTCCTCGCATGGCAAGAGCAAGGTGGATCCATCATAAGCTCTCAAAAACGATACTAAATGTCTTTTCGATTTTTAATCCCTCGCCACCATCTCTGTCTTCTTCGTAATTACCATTGTTATTACTACTATTGTTACAAAGTACTGATTGTTCATTAGAATAGCCTTTACATTTCTATCACATAAGCCTCATTGAGCATTTTCCTATCCACTGGAGCGACATATGTTAAACTACATAATGTAAAGGACTGTATCAAACGTCTTGCGTGGTCCTGTTCACTTACAAGATTACTGATATGTGTTTGTGTTATATCTCCATTCCTATTTGTTAATATGAATAAACTCACCAGCTTGTTCTCATATATTTTTGGAATATCATTCAGCTTTTTCATGAAGGTCTCACTTCGACATGTCGTAGAACCCAATATGTACACCATATTCACAGTATTCACAAAATTATCATTAAAGTTTATGTTTACAAATTTCGAGACAAAGAAGAATTATCAATAGTATCGATAATAGTATTACGGTGTATAAAATACATTTACACGTACAAACATGTGCATTTAATAATGTGTACATGTACACATTAACACTGTAAAACATAACCGTTGTCCAATTTTCTACATCTATATTCGTGTCAATACTGTTATAGAGGTTTTAATAAAACAATAAAGAATCTTCGGAGTTTTATGCACCAACCTTTCCACCGGATAAAAGGCGCAACACAGGCCAGTGTACACACTCGCTAGTATAAGTACGAAACATGCGTACAAACACAAGTATTCATTTCTATATGTACATATAGATATTAGGACTTTAATGAAATAACATTATTACATCTAAATTCACCTAGACTGTGCATGCCAAGACGAATTCGCCTTGCTAGTGTAAGTACGAAACATACGTACAAACACAAGCATTTATTTCCATATGTACATATAGATATTAAGACTGTAATGAAATAATATTCACCTGGACTTTTTTTTTTTTTTTTTTTTTTTTTACACCTATCAATGATACTTGGATTAAACTATATATTTTAATCTGCTGCCACAGTATGGCTTAAACTTTTTTTCTTTAACTTTTAAAAGTTTTGATATATTTCATATCAACTTCTCTGTATGTTTCCCATCGGCACAAATGGCGGTATTCTTTTTCTAGTTCGTAGAAGAAATTATTTCGAAAGGTAAAGGATAATTTTCAGTGCAATGGGGAAATGTTAGAATATCCTAATCAGACGATATTCAGATAATCCATAACATATCTTCTGAACATCCCTTGGCGTACCACTTGTTATTAACACATCTCTGTTGATAATATCTGAACCTTTTATAATATCCATCAGATCTTGATTCACAATGAATCCTTCAGAAAAGTTTTTCTGCCATCTTATTGGCATCGTATCCAGTGGGGGTGATGGGGATGACTCAAGTTTTTTGTTTTTTTTCTTTTCTCTCTCTTTTTCTTGAGTTTTGTGGATCATGTTTCAGTATCTTGGATTTTCCTAATTACATCTCATCTAATATTTTCATATTTCCACTTCTTTTTCACTTCCTTTCACATTTTCAGCACCGGATGAAAGACCAAAAGTGTTTGATGTTAGTCGACGTCTTAGAAAAAATCGTAAAATGAGATTGTGGATATATAGTGTACATTGAATAATGTTATTATACTGTAAGAGGCAGCGATGAGTAATTGTTAGAGTAAAGCCAAGCTGGCAACTATTGGCATCCTGTGACAGCAGCTCGGCTTGTATTGTGTCCCATCCTTGCAACAATATTTCAACTTCTCCCCTCGCTAGGAGACAATTTATGAATTAGGGCCAAAATGAACATAAGTCTTTATTAGCTGCTTGTTCAAGCATCCAAAATGAAATTAATATAAAGACACCACTTGATTACATGTCAGATTAAGTTGAGGCTCGCATGTTATAGAAACACACTCTACTAACATAGAAAAAGTTCGCGTTCTTATTTTATTTATCATTGAGGCTGGACCGGTTATTGCTTTCTCCTTAGGTATTTAGCGACAATCAATATTTTCTCAAGAATAGAAACTGATATTTCATTTCATAGGAGTGAATTTTTAAAACATTAGAAATTATTTGGGCCGAGCAGAAGGCATAATTTAAGCTGAAAGATATAATTTAAAAAGAAAACGCGTAGTGAATCAAATGCCGCTTTATTTAGAACAGAATGAAACGACAGCGTCAGAGTCAGCCAATTGTCCCCTAATCAGGTTTGATGTAGGTTTTACATGCATCTTAACATATAGATTGCGAATAGCACATGTATATGTACATAAATGTATATGTATATACACACACACACACACATTACTCTTATCATATATGTGTTACTCTCATTTTTACTATTTGGATATACATACAGAATCTGGAAAAGCCCACGTAAATTAAGAGAAATGTATTCTCTTATGATGGAATTATTTGAATATTATGATGAGTGAAACGCGTTTTCGTTTAACAAAATATAAATGGATGCAATATAATGCGCAATTTACCATTTTGCAAAAAAGTATTTCAATATTCTGAAAATATTAAAAATCCTTATATAAATGGTCGGTCGCATAGAATATCAATGCTATTTTGTTATTCCTATTTCATATACAGCAAACGTAAAGAGCTTCACTAATCATGTTGGTCAGTCATCTGGACTGATTTCAGTCATACCATGCATAGATCAATACAACTACATAAAACATTTTTGTCTAGTTACGCTGTACGACAAATATTTAAATATATAATTAGCACTAATCTAGATTATAAAACTGACACGAACAAATACACACACACACACACACACACACACACACACACACACATATATATATAT
>BOPN01004562.1:55000-57500 GCA_017312705.2 Penaeus japonicus
CGAGGGACGAATGCAGGGAGAGGTGTTGGTGGCGGGCGTGGGTGTGTCGGTGTGGGGGCGTGAGGCGGGCGGCCGGGTAAGGTGTGGGGTGGGGGTGGGGGTAGGGGTGGGGGTGGGGGGATGTGGGTGTGTGGGGTAGGGGGTAGGGGGAAGGGAGAGGGGGGCTTGATCAGTCTGCAGGTGGGTGGGTGGGTGTTTGAAGGGGCGGGAAGATGGGAGTGTCTTTTGGCATGAGTGTGGGTGTGTGATTTAGTGATATATATGTGTATATATACATACATATATATATATATATATATATATATATATATATATATATATATATATATATAAATATATATATATAATATATATATATATATATATATATATATATATATATATATATATGCATATATATATATATATATATATATATATATATATATATATATATATATATATATATATATATATATATATATATATATATATAAAGAGGGAAAGAGAGAGAGAGAGAGAGAGAGAGAGAGAGAGAGAGAAAAAAAAAATGAGAGAGAGAGAGAGAGAGAGAGAGAAGAGTCTGATTATGTTGTGTGTGTTTGATAGCCATGACACGATAACTAATCTCTTGAGCGTTAATACATCTTGTGGCGCGACGGAAGGACTCCGCCTTGGCAGCTCAAGGCTCGTCGAGGCCGAAGACGCCGCAGCGCAGACGTGGCCGAACAAGAGGAAACTTACTTTCTGTCGAGGCTGATGAACTTCATGTCGAGCGTGTGGACGGACGTGAAGACGTTGGTGGCGCCCTGGACGACACTCTCGCGGGTCTCGGGCATGGCGACGGGCGTGCAGTGGGCGAGGAACACGGGCTCGTTGCGCGAACACAGCGGCAGGTACGACAGGTAGTGGCCGGCCACGAGCACCACCTGGCGGAGGGACGAAGAGCGTTGAAGGGCGAGAATTGGCACTCGAGGAAAAGGAGATGCAGGGAATGATATAGGTTTGATCTCTCTCAAGGGAAGGACGGGATGGGTTGAGACTCGACTTCGAAGCAGCAACCAGATGGTGATACAGATAAGAGGCATTGTTATCAATAGGCAAATAGGTCAACAGGCGCTGTACTGAAATGATGTAAACAGTTATCATACTGATATCAGCAATACGAGAAAGCTTTGAGAGAGTAGTGCACGATATATAAACAGGAGTTTGAGCTCCATCCTTACACCACATACCCACGTGAAAAGAAAAAGAACTCAAACCTCCACACCGCAACACACACATGGTATTACGAAGCACTCGCACTACGACAAACAAACAGTCGCATTGCTCCACGCCTCACCTTCTGATCCCCGAACCTCATCTGCCTGCGGGCGTTCCTGGAGACGTTCATCCTGCAGAGGAAGAGGCGGTCCTCCTCGTGGGGCGAAGCGGACGTCGAGCCTCTGACGAGCTCTGCTTGCACGGCCGCGTGGTCCTGCTTGTCGATGATGTCGTACATGCTGTCCCCGTGGATGAGCAGGTCCTCCTGGAGGAGAGATGGGAGGATGAGCAGGAGGAGCGGTAGGAGGAGTTCTGGGAAACCGCATTGTTTCGCGGGAAAGAAGAAGGCGCCTCTTTTTGGGGAGGACGCTGTAAGGGGAAAGGCATGTGGCGTATGCTGCTCGGGAGAAGGAATTGTCCTTTGTCTGGAAGGACGGAGAGAGAGAGAGAGAGAGAGAGAGAGAGAGAGAGAGAGAGAGAGAGAGAGAGAGAGAGAGAGAGAGAGAGAGAGAGAGAGAGAGAGAGAGAGAGAGAGAGAGAGAGAGAGAGAGAGAGAGAGAGAGAGAGAGAGAGAGAGAGAGAGAGAGAGAGAGAGAGAGAGAGAGAAAGAGAGAAAGTGAGAGAGAGAGAGAAAGAGAGAGAGTTAGTCAATCGATTAGTCAAAAATCACATTCATGAACAGAAGTATGAAAAAATAGACACTGAATACACACGTCTACATCAATGCAACTAAAGTGGGGAGTGAAAGGTAACGCACAACGACCCTTGTTCAGACACAGATAAGACTGGACTGATAGCGCATCTCCACAAAGAGAGAATCACAAGGATGGAGAAAAAAAGAGAGGGTAAAGAAGAAGAAAACAAATCAGGAAAAATAAATAAAAGAAATGAGAAGGAAGACAAAGAGAAGTAGAATGGAGAAAGAGAAGAATGAGAGGAAAAAAAAAAACAGAAACAGAGTGGGGGGGAAAAACACCACTAGCAGATTCTTTAGAAAATCGTACTTGACTGCAATGATGAGACACCGAGTGTTGATTTACAAGTATAATGAAAGGCAAGTGACGCGCAGGGAACTCAGACCCAACAGCACACGTTAGAGGAAGGTTCATTGGCAACGCATTCTCATGAAGAGCAAAGAGAGAGGTCATCTATCTCATTTCTTCCCTGCATTTGTACAATAGCATTAGGTACACCTGGCGGGGAGGGGCGGTGGAGGGGGCGCGCTCTGGGGAGACGAGCTTCATTTGTTTTACACGAT
>BOPN01004562.1:70000-72500 GCA_017312705.2 Penaeus japonicus
ACACACACACACACACACACGCACACACACACACACACACACACACACACACACACATCCCTTCCCCTGATCTAACCCCGGCAGCGTCTGGTCGAGAGAGGAACGTAAAACAAAAGCCGTTTTCTCGCACAAGTTTCGGATTCTCGACCCTGAACCAGTGCCCTCTGTATCCCCTCTCTACCCCCCCCCCAATCCTTTCCCCGTATCCTTCCTCCTCCCTCCCCCCTCCTCACTTACCCATACTCATTCCCATACCCCCCCCCTTCCTAACACCCTTCCCCTTCCCCCCTCCCCTTCCAGATCCTAACCCTTTCCACACATACACACACACCCTACACCCTTAACCCTCCCCCTCCCCCTCCTCAACCCCTTCTCAACCCCCTCCTCAATCCTTTCCCTCTCCCCTCCTCAACCCCTACCCCCTCCCCCTCTCCCCTTCACCCCCTCCTCCCTCCTCCCCCTCCTACCCCAGCGGGTGACAGGGAAGGGGCAGGACAACTGTGCTAATTTATGCAAGGAAACGCCGGGAAGAAATCTCATTAGGAGATAAAAGTCTCGTCTCGATCAAGCGTGGGAATCGAGCGGGTTGATGCTGTCTGTCTGTTTGTCTGTCTGTTCGTCTATCTGTCTGTCTGTTCGTCTATCTGTCTGTCTGTCCGTCTGTGTGTGTGTGTGTGTGTGTGTGTATGTCTGTCTGTTTGTTTGGGTTTATGTACTTGAAATAGTTGTTATTAACTTCTCCGAATACTGTGTTTTTTTATGGAAACTGTTTACATGTCAAAGCTTCATATTTCTTAAACATACTCCCCTAAAGAACCATTTTTTTCTCACAATCACAATACAACTTGTTTATCATGCATTCATTTCCAATCATTTTATTTCCCATGAATTTCATACTTTACTCGTCTTTCCCTGACAAATGAAAAATTTCTATTAATTATTGTTATATCATTATCATGTTTTCCTTTTTTTCACGTACCTTTGAGAAGCCGATGTTGGGCGTCGGGCTGTGGTTCTGGTCCTGTTGTTTGAACACTGTGAAGAAAAAGGAGAGTTTGTTGTAATTTGTAGGTTTAATTACAAAATTATACGGTGAATTACATGTTATCTATCTATTTGTTACCTCTCTGAATGTCTCTTTTGATTGTATATTTATTTTTAGAGAATGTTGTAAAGATAAACGCACGCACATACACACAAACACACACATACACGCAAACACATACATACACCAACTCACTCTCTTACACACACACACACACACACACACACACAGAGGCACTCAAGCATGTACACATCGAAGTACACTTTCTCATAAACCATCTTTACAACTTGTACCATCCATCATGTTAAAAAAAATCGGGGAAGGGCTCACCCAGTCCTATAATGATGACAGTATGTTAATAAGAGGCTCCGCCCACTCCCTCACTTTGTGTATGTCTGCGTATACTGCTTGTGAGTATGCTTACAGGTATGCTGCTTGTGTGTAAATACGTATATGTAGATATACATATGCATACAATAATTACTGATGATAATGTGTGCGTGTGTATTTATATGAAAAAAATATGGAAATATTTATATAAGTGGATGTATATATAGGTGTGCTTATCAATACGTATATATACACACATGTGTGTTTCTGTGTATGTGCGTATCTATGTGTCTGAATACGTATGTAATTGTGTTTGGTTATGTAAGTGTAATTGCCGCAGGAACCGGCTGTTCGAGCCACATGTCGAACCCCCATTTACATGCTGTCGAAGAGCCAAGAGAGAGAGCCTCCAGGTCCTCTTCTGGCGCCGTCATTCTTCGCGGGGTAATTGTGCACCTGTGAACAAGGGCTGGCACTCGGACACACGGCCAGGCCTGGTGCACGCCCTCTCAATAGGTCTGTTGGTCTGTTTCATTGCCTGTTACATTATCATCACCTTTATTGCTAATTGCTTTCTATGAATATTGCTTGAGAGAGAGAGAGAGAGAGAGAGAGAGAGAGAGAGAGAGAGAGAGAGAGAGAGAGAGAGAGAGAGAGAGAGAGAGAGAAAGAGATGGAGATAGATAAATAGATAGATAGAGAGAGAGAGCGAGAGAGAAAGAGAGAGAGACTTTTGACGTTGAGAAAGAGAGAGAGAGAGAAAGAGAGAGAGAGAGAGAGAGAGAGAGAGAGAGAGAGAGAGAGAGAGAGAGAGAGAGAGATGAACGACCAGGCCGATAACCAACACTCAGCCCTCCGTCTCTCTGCTTATCTTCGCGTCCACATCGATGTATATATCACCTTCGAGCCGACGTCTTCTCAGCGGACAAATGCGCGCCTCGCTCCGGGACACAAGGGCCGCGGGCGCGTTTGATCTGCGACTTAATCACTATTATTATGTCAAGGCAAAATATGGGTTACGCGGGAGAAGAGAGCTCCGAATTCGCTCAGCAATTAGGGCGAGTATTCAGTTACGCCGGTACGGATTAACGCCCGTTCCGAGGTCGTAGAAGCCATCGTGTTTTC
>BOPN01004562.1:77500-80000 GCA_017312705.2 Penaeus japonicus
TTGAATCCCCGAACCTGTTTCACGAAGAAAGATTAGGAGAAAGCAAGCCAAATTCAAATCCCATTTTCAATGTTAAGACCATTTCCCCCCATTTTCTTTGACATCTTTAGAGGGGATACCAAAGAGAATTTTCCCACAATCGTTCACTCGTTGTAAAACCAGTCAAACAACTTTCGATCTCAGGCCACCAGGTAGCGAAGAGGTGGTCCCAGGAATCCCTGACAAAGAGGACGACCCGAGGAACAAGAGGAATCCCATGGTCCTCACAGCAGGAGGGAGGAGAAGGCGAGTGTCTGGCCCATTGGGGAGATCCTGCGAGCAGAGTCAATGGCAGGGAAGGCGAGTCGTTTGCCATTCAAGTCACACGAGAAAAGGGGTTCCTGGGGTGTGTGTAGGGTGGACGGGAGACACCTCAATTATCTCTCGTGTGAGAGACGGTGTTCTCGATTTCTACAAATCTCAAAGGAAGTTCGAAGGAGCTATTCAAAGCGCCTGGAAAGAGAATGTGAGGAATGGGTCTCCGCTGGTCTAAGGGACGAGACCCTCCTGAAGGGGAATGAGAAGGCACAGGTGCATCGCCATCGAGGTGTCTGTCTCTTTTGTTTCCTCATTTTTTGTCTCTGGTGTTATTTCCGGCGTAAGACGTGACTAAGGGAAGTAAAGGCTACTGTAGTGCCTATTCTCATATCACTCAAAGGCTGAGGCTAGGTACAGTCTACGATAGTCCTATTCTGTCTTGAAGGACCTTCCCGATTGTTAAATAAACTGTTCTACTTTTTTATTCTTTTTCCGTTCTTCCTGCTGCTATTCACGGTGTCAAAAAAAGAAAAAAAGTATAAGGATTTTCTTGAATTTATTGCTGATATAAAAAGAAAAGAACAAATCTGTGTATCTTCGTCGTTCGAGTAATGCGAAGCTCTGGTCTCTACTAATGTCTGTGCTTTACTCAGATACAGTGTGAAGTACCGTAATGATAATCCTAATGCATTCATCATCGACCAGTATAACTTGTTTTACTTTGCGTTCTTTCAAGGAATCCCTGCCTCCCCCCCCTCTCTCTTTCTCTCTCTCTCTCTCTGTCTCTCTGTCTGTCTGTCTCTCTTTCTCTCCCTTTCTCCCTCTCCCTCTTTCTCTCCGTCCCAGGTCCCTCTCCTTTACCGTGTGTGGGAAACAACAAGACGGGAGAGCTCGCCTCGCCCCGGCTTGTTTAGCGAGTGTAATGAGGCGGGACGCGGGAGGGACGAGAGTCCTCCTTGACTTCGAGGAGATGGAAGACCTGCGCGTCAAACAGCCGCAAACACGACCGCCTCCCTGGGTCTCCGAGTCTCGCCCGTCCTGCCAGGAAGCCCGAGGCGGCGCCCAGAACTAAAAGGATTAAGCAGTCGGCGCAGCAAGACGAAAAGCCAAGGGCTTGCAGCGCTCCCCGACGTCGGTGGGAAGTCGGGACGTCGCGGAGGATCTACCAACAACACAGGGATCTAAATTCGGAAAATTGCAAACAATCGGCAGGAGCACTGTCAGCACACTTGCACTCCACGCTGACTGCTGCTGACAAGTCAATAGACAGGGCGAATAAGGTACTGGCGGAGACAAGGCTTTGTTTACCTCCTGCATCTGGCCTCTCAGGGAGTGTGTATGCGGAGGGGGAGGGGGATATGGAGGGGAGGGGGAGGCTCAAGTAGGCGGAAGAAAGGCAGGGCGAAAGAAAGACAGGCAGTGGAGGTAGAGAGAGAGAGAGAGAGAGAGAGAGAGAGAGAGAGAGAGAGAGAGAGAGAGAGAGAGAGAGAGAGAGAGAGAGAGAGAGAGAGAGAGAGAGAGAGAGAGAGAGAGAGAGAGAGAGAGAGAGAGAGAGAGAGAGAGAGAGAGAGAGAGAGAGAGAGAGAGAGAGAGAGAGAGAGAGAGAGAGAGAGAGAGAGAGAGAGAGAGAGAGAGAGAGAGAGCGAGAGAGCGAGAGAGAGAGAGAGAGAGAGAGAGAGAGAGAGAGAGAGAGAGAGAGAGAGAGAGAGAGAGAGAGAGAGAGAGAGAGAGAGAGAGAGAGAGAGAGAGAGAGAGAGAGAGAGAGAGGGAGAGAGAGAGAGAGAGAGAGAGAGAGAAAGAGAGAGAAAGAGATAGATAGAGAGAGAGAGAGAAAGAGAGAGCGAGAGAGAGAGAATCAGGCAGCCAGATGAATCCAGGGTGAACCAGCAACACAGCTGATTCGCTCGGCACCAATAAACCCCCAAAGAGCCTTATCTACGAGTACCTGAACCATGTCTTCTCTATTTACAAGTCCTCCATCCGTCTTCTCTCTCCTTCTACCTACCTCTCTCTCCTTCTACCTACCTCTCTCTCCTTCTACCTACCTCTCTCTCCTTCTACCTACCTCTCTCTCCTTCTACCTACCTCTCTCTCCTTCTACCTACCTCTCTCTCCTTCTACCTACCTCTCTCTCCTTCTACCTACCTCTCTCTCCTTCTACCTACCTCTCTCTCCTTCTACCTACCTCTCTCTCCTTCTACCT
>BOPN01004562.1:82500-87500 GCA_017312705.2 Penaeus japonicus
AACATCCAAAAGCATACACACACACATACACAAAACCCCTCTTCTACCCCTCTCCTCCCCCCCCCCCACAAACAAACAGACACACAACCCCCCACTCTCCCCTTCCCCCCCACAAACAAACATACACACATACCCCCCCTCCCCACTCCCAACCCCCACCCATACCCCCAACCCCCACACCAAGGGGGCAGGCACTGGGTATCAAGCCCCGTGTCCCGACAGCAACCTTGTGTAAGTTCGCTCGGCATCTCGGACTCCTGTTGGCATGCCGTTGCGCCGGGTACCATTGTCCAGTCTTTGCGATACCGGTACCCAGCTTCCGAGGTGATGGGCAATAAGCAGCGGGTATGCGGTGAAGTCCACACAGCTACTGGCTTGGTATTCTTGAATGATACCCAGTGACACCCGAGACATTCTCACGTGGGGGTTGGCTCGCTCCTTGGTATCTGGTAAGGGACGAGGCCGCTCGGGTGGAGGCGGCGGGGGCTTCGTCTGTTGGTGTTGGTTGGTGGAGGAGGGGGAGGAGAAGGTAGGAGAAGAGACAAGAAGAAGAAGAAGAAGAAGAAGAGACAAGAAGAAGAAGAAGAGACAAGGAGAAGGAGAAGAAGAGACAAGAAGGAGAAGAAGAGACAAGAAGGAGAAGAAGAAGAGACAAGAAGGAGGAGAAGAAGAGACAAGAAGAAGGAGAAGAAGAGAAAAGAAGAAGAAGAAGCAGAGACAAGAAGAAGGAGAAGGAGAGACAAGAAGAAGGAGAAGAAGAGACAAGAAGAAGGAGAAGCAGAGACAAGAAGAAGAGACAAGAAGAGACAAGAAGAAGGAGAAGAAGAAGAAGAGACAAGAAGAAGAGACAAGAAGAGACAAGAAGAAGGAGAAGAAGAAGAAGAGACAAGAAGAGACAAGAAGAAGGAGAAGAAGAAGAAGAGACAAGAAGAGACAAGAAGAAGGAGAAGAAGAAGAAGAGACAAGAAGAAGGAAAAGAATAGACAAGAGACGAGAAGAAGAATGAGAGGAAGAGACAAGGGAGAAGAAGAATGGGGAGAAGAAGAGACAAGAAGAAGGAGAAGAGTATAGAAAATGAAAGAAAAGAGAGGAGAAAATAGAAGAAAAAGAAGTAGTAGAAGTAAGAGGAAGAAAAGAGAAAAGGGGAAAAATAAATAAAAGGAGTATTGCTGAAAAAGAATGCAATACATACGAAAAGCAAGAAAATAAAAGAATATGATGAATAGATATAATCGCGATAAGAAGAAAGGAAATGCAAAGTTAAAGATATGCGCATTAATTTATTTTGCATTTACAGAAGGTATCTATCCAAACATTTTTTTGTAAAGAATGCATTAGACAAACTCATGTTCGAAAGATCTCAATAACAGATACTAGAAATATAAAAGAGATATAGAAAAAAGGAAGAAAACACACAGAATAAACAAGTCAAGAAGATAAAACACCGAAGAACAAACGTAGATCAAAACAACACAAACAACACCAAAAGAAAGAAAAAAAAAATCGAAAAAAAATATATAAAAAAATAAAAAAATAAAAAATAAAAAGAGCACTAAAACTCCGCCCACTGGCCAGACTGAGGAACCAGAAGGCAGAGAGAACACGAAGGGAGCACACCGCTACACAACGGCTTTCTAATCGCGGTATAACTCATACAGTTTCTCATTTCCATAATAATCCCAGCATTCGGAACACGACCGGCTCCAGCGGGCAGAGACAGCGAGCAATTAAAGCAACGCTAAAACGGTAATGAGGAAGAAGATGGAAGCTTTTTTTTTCATTTCCTTTTTATCAAAATGAATAAGATTTTTTGAGAGAGAGGGAGAGAGGGTGGAGGGGAGGGTTGGAGAGTAGGGGGGGTTAGGAGGGAGTAGGGAGGGTGGGAGGGAGGAGGAGCTTGGGGGGGGGGAGGGTAAGGAGGGTGGGAGGGAGGAGGGAGAGAGATAGGGGTGTGAAAGAGAGAGAGAGAGAGAGAGAGAGAGAGAGAGAGAGAGAGAGAGAGAGAGAGAGAGAGAGAGAGAGAGAGAGAGAGAGAGAGAGAGAGAGAGAAAGAGAGAGAGAATCGGTCAGAGAGAGAGAGAGAAAGAGAGAGAGAATCGGTCAGAGAGAGAGAGAGAATTGGTTAGAGAGAGAGAGAGAGAGAGAGAGAGAGAGAGAGAGAGAGAGAGAGAGAGAGAGAGAGAGAGAGAGAGAGAGAGAGAGAGAGAGAGAGAGAGAGAGAGAAAGAGAGAGAGAGAGAGAACCGACAGAAAAGTCATTTCTTCGTTATCTCAATAAGCTTCAAACATTTTCCCTCCATTATCAACAAGAAGAGGATTAAGAAATCTTTCCCGGATAATAAAAGAACCACTGGAGTGTTTATTTAACCCGCAGCAGCATAAACTCCGCGGACAGTGTCTGAATATTCATGTTTTAATAATTGTGTCTTGTTTTTTTGTGTGTTTTTTTTCGATCAATTAGACTTTCCACTACGCAAAGGCAGACAATAAATACATCTCTTTTGTAAACACTTATTACAGCGTGCTATTAGGTTCCGTATGGAAGACCGTGCCTTAATTAGCATCTACGTCAATTTAGGGAGGACCCAACGAAAGTAATTATTCGCTTCCATTAACCGTAATGAGTGAGCAGAAACAATATCGCTCCAACGAAAAAGGTGTTTGGGATTTTGGGAGTTACCTCGACTTTCGTCCGCTACTGAAAGTCCACGACTCGACTTAATGTACACAAGAAACTTCATTACTCAATCGAGTAATCGTTTCCGCATTACCATAATCGCCACGGTGAATTATGTGTAACGCACAATGAGTGGCCCGGGGTCTCATTATATGTTATGGGTGTTGTGCTCGGTGAGTGGCCCACGGGGGATCATTAGTAATGCTTCTTGAGTGGCCCCGTCATGACTCAGCAGGGCGCCGGGTTAAGTGTTTGTTTGGCCGACCAACAAAGGGTTTATCTAAATTAATTGAAGTGCTAAAACTGACACAAATCCCACTAAATATTCCTAAGAAGGGGTTGGAAGAAGGGGGAGCAGGGAGGGGGGGGAGACTTTTCAAAGTGGAGCTTTTGTTTGTGTCATTCTCTGATATCACCAAAGTGAATTAAACACATGACGTGGTTGAAAAGGAGAGAAAAAAAGAAAAAGAAGAAGAAAAAAACTAGTGACCTTTTACTGGTCTTCGTATTGTATCCGGGAAATGAAATGGTTTTGCCTCTTAATCTTCGGGAAGGCCGGGCATATGCCGGGACTTAGCAGGTGGTATTTTGGAATAAGAAAAAAAAAGAAAAGAAAAAAAAATCCCAGTGTAAATTTACAGAGGCAAGTTAATGTATATATTACCTAAAAATCACGAAGTCTTACCTTTTAAACTTACAGATCCCCCCCCTCCCCTCCCTAAATATAGATCCAAACAAAAATAACCATCATAATAATAATAAACACAGTAACAACAACAACAATAAAAAAAACAAAAACACAAAAAATAGAATCAAAACCTAAAAAGGAATAAAAGTCCCACACGAAAAAAGGTGTTGATCCGGCGAGTCATTAGATCCAAGGGATTGGGACAAGCCAAAAACCACACATAACCCCGCACTCCCTAACGCGTTCTTCAAAAGGGTGTGATCCTGAGAGTGACTTTACACTATCACTCAACGCTGCTCCGTCCAACCCTACATTACAAAGAAATTCCTTACCTCGTCTGTTACTTTGTTTCTCTCTCTCTCTCTCTCTCTTTCTTTCTTTCTGTCTCTTCCTCTCTCTTTCTCTCTGCTGGTCGATGATTCGATTCTTTCTCTTTCATTCTCTCTCACTGGCTGATTCGATTCCTTCTCTCTCTCTCTCTCTTTTCTAATTTGATTGGTTCTCTCTCTTTCTTTCTGGCTGGTTCTCTCTCTCTCTCTCTCTCTCTCTCTCTCTCTCTCTCTCTCTCTCTCTCTCTCTCTCTCTCTCTCTCTCTCTCTGACCGATTCTTTCTCTCCCTCTCTTTTCACTGTCTTCTCTGAGAATCCTTTCTTTATTCAATTATCTGTTCTTTGTCGGTTTTCGTTTGTCGTTCTATTTATTTTTTCCTGATTCCCTTTTCTCTTGTTTCCAAATTGCTAATGGAGATATCTATTTTTGTTGTTTATCTGTTAATCGATCTTCATTCATTCGTGGATTTAAATGTATAAAGGATATATATGAAATAATGCACGTACTTATATACAATAATACTCTCACTCACTTAGTCAGTCAGTCAGTCAGTCAATCAGTCACTCTCTCTCTCTCTCTCTCTCTCTCTCTCTCTCTCTCACACACACACACACACATGAACACACACAACTAAGTAAAAACTAACAGGTAGCAAAATTGTATACCCTGATTGCAAAAGACTTCAAAATGTTTAATGTGTTTCCAGGAAAAAAAAATACAAACAAAAATCTGCAGTCTGAATTCGGGAGATTTGCATAATGTGGGAATGATTCGCTAAATCATCTGAGAGGAAAAGAAGATAAAAAAATGTAAAAAAAATATTTTGTATCTCATAATTCTTCCCTTCGTCTTTTTAGCATTTCTTACGATCCATAATCCATCTTGAGAAACTGCAGATACGAAACGAAAATCAAGTGCCTTGAGGAAGTAGGACAAGTCATAAAGAAAAAGCGCAGACTCAGGCATGAAACAAAAGAAAAGCGAAAGGGAAAGACGAAAGAGGAAAGGTTCTCTCGAGTTTTATTCTCGAGTTTAGGTTCGTATCCCACCCTGCCTTCCCGAAGCTTCGATCGGGAATTAGATTACGCTAGATAACGCCTTAATTAAATGAATGAATGAGTGTTCACATGATATTAAGTATCGTTTTATGATTAAAAAAAAAGAAGAAACGTTTGGAATGGCTTCTTCATCTTCTATAATCAATGCACCGAGTGAAATAAAAAGTGAAGAGAAGAGAGAAACACGGAAGATTGGATTCTTCCCCATACATCAAACACGGGGATGGAATACAGCCAGAAGTGTAGTA
>BOPN01004562.1:90000-92500 GCA_017312705.2 Penaeus japonicus
TAGCTTACTGGTAACATATAATGTAGAATATAAACAGAGAAAAAAAGGGAATCGTTGACTCAAATGAATGTAATTTAATTCAAAATCCTGAATACAAAACCATTAATAAAAATCTAGACTTTAACGCAGCCTCAAGTAGTGATCCAAATAGCAGATGCTCTTTTTGTTGAGTCTTCACAGTCAACATACGATGTTTAAACATTAGTAAAGATGGGCAATATGATTAATCTAAACATACGCAAATCTCGTGAAGAGTAATAAAGAGAAATCACTTAACAATTCATTTTATCCGAAACACAATACGTGATCAAACGTACTACACATTTCGCTGGAAAAAATATAATCTCATAACACAGGCGTGATAGAAAAAAAAATACACATTAAATAAGACCAGTCTTAAGTACGTGTCAAAACCAACAAAGGCTTAAAGATGAATGCGAGATTCTACGAAAAAAACAGCCATTGAGTTGGTCCCTTCTGTGTTTGCTTTTCATCGGGTTTTGATTCTAAGTTTGCATGTCATGGGCGCATTGGAACGCGTCTATGTGAACCGTCCCGGGCTTATGAATTGTCACACATTTGCATAAATATCACTAAACTTGGATATCGACATACAGTAAACGCTAAAACCCGTTTATGTGGAGCTCAAATTACGGTGCCGAAGACAAACCACTGTAAGGAAACTTCTATTAACAGCTGTTCTCTTGTTACGCGTCGCTTCGAAATGGGGGAGAAATAACAATTGTAAAAGAGTCAACAGCATCATTTCAATATTCCAGGTATACTATTGATATCCTGAATAGGAACGTGTTCATGTTGTTTTAAACGCGTTTACTTTTCTCTCTAATGAATTCACCAGCTGTGCTATTGGAAAGGTCTATGTACCAAGAAGATTTTCCTTTATTGTTATTTACAAAGCCTGTTTAGTGAATTAATAAAGCGTTAGAAATAACTACAGCACGCTAAACACACAACTTGCTTGGCAAATGAACACCTTGTTATAAAGAAAATCACACAGCGCCTTCGCTTGTGTGTGAATCCTTTCTTCTTGTGGCGCGGCTTTCCCTGGGCCTATAATTAGTTGCTTTGAATATATTATACCATATGAAACATATAATCAGTATTTCCCCTTTTGGTATCCGCAAAAGTTCTGAGGATATTCACTGTCTCTGTGTGAGTTACATGTGCGTGCGTGCGTGCGTGCGTCCTCTGGCACACAAACTTCAGAGCGTCGGTTTAAGAGCAGTGGGAGACGCTTGAGAGGTGAGGGCGGCTGGGGTCACGACCTGGGTAGCCACGGTGGGTCAGGGGCAGGCCGCCTCCTGCTGCTGCTGGAGGGGGAAGCACACACTAGCAGACAAGCAGGCAGGGAAGCAGGCAGGCAAGCAGGCAGGGAAGCAGGCAAGCAGGCGAGAGTCCGGATGAACACCCGCACTCAAACACACACAAAGGAAGATTCCCACAGACACATTTCTCTACCCGAACGGGAATAGCTACAGCCTGACGTACTCTCCCTCCCCCTCCTCCCCCTCCCCCTCCTCCCCCTCCCTCTCCCCCATCCCTTGGCCGACCCCTTGTGGTTCCTCTTGGTTCAGAACCAGCAATCCATTGTTCAGCGGGTAGTCTGATCGCTCTTAAAAAGAAGGAAAAGCATAAGGAAGGGAGCTCCGGCGGTGTCTTCGGAGGAGGCGGAGGCAAGAAGAGAGAGGATGCGCCGCCGCCTTAGGTAGAGAGTCTGTTATCGTATGCGGCTTCCTGAAGTATTTGAAAATGACTTGTTTATGAGTTACGGAGATGAGGAGAGCCATCGACAGCGGGGGATGAGTTGTTGGCTTGCCTGCAATCTCTTAACCTTTTTACCGACTGGTTTACCTGGTCTGGAACCTTCTTTGTTTTATCTCTGCGGTTTTAGTTATTTCGCGGTTTCGTTCACGATTGAGTTTCTCCGCGTATTATCTTTTACGATCTTTGATTTTCTTTTTTTTTTTTTTTTTTTTTTTTTTTTTTTTTTCATTTTTTTTTTTCCAACCTTCACCTCTATACTCCTCGTCTCCTCTCGAAGACCTCCCCGTCGAAGGAAGATGAAATAAAAAGGAGATAACGATGACGATAACAAACGGCGTCCTGAGAGGAGCCGGCTCGCAGCATCAACATCCGCAGGAGATTCCGATACGGCGAGTTGTCTCTGAGGCGCTCCTTCGTCCTTCGGGCAAAAACGGCGCTGCGGAGGACGGACTTCACTCGGGAATTTCGTTTGATTTTGTTTTGAGACGTTCCCGTCAAGGGCTTTTTGTGGAAATATTTGATCTGATCAGCGAGACTTTTGGGGTGAGGGAGGGAGGAAGGGAGGGAGGGAGGGAAGGAGGAAGGGGAGAGGAAGAGGGAAAAGGCAGGAAAAGAGAGAGAGAGAGAGAGAATGAGAGAGAGAGAGAGAGAGAGAGAGAGAGAGAGAGAGAGAGAGAATGAGAGAGAGAGAGAGGAAGTGAAATATTGAGCGAGA
>BOPN01004562.1:100000-115000 GCA_017312705.2 Penaeus japonicus
ATATGGGGAGTATGAGCCAGAGATGAAAGTGAGATCGAGAAATGGCGAGAAGGATTGAGAAAGAAATAGAGCTGTGTGTGTGTGTGTTTGTGTGTTTGAGTGTGTGGACGTGTTTATGTGTATGTGTGTGCGTCTGTGCGCGCGCGCGCACACACACACACACACACACACAGACACACACACACACACACACACACACACATATATGTATATATATATATATATATATATATATATATATATATATATATATTGATAGAGAGAGAGAGAGAGAGAGAGAGAGAGAGAGAGAGAGAGAGAGAGAGAGAGAGAGAGAGAGAGAGAGAGAGAGAGAGAGAGGAGAGAGAGAAAGAGAGAAAAAAATGCTACACAGACAGACAGAGAAAGATAAAGAGCAAACAGAACCCCCCCCCCCCCCTTCCGCGCTCGGCCTCCTAATAATTCCCGAGTGCTGGACTGCGAGCCACAATAATTCCCTCGATCGCGCCCAGATCCGCCGCGTATTAAGTCATGCTCTCATCCCGAAGAGCGCCTCATGAATACCAATTTACGCGACGGCCCGCCTTATTTACGGCGCGGGAAAGGGGGCGGGCGGGCGGGCGGGCGGGGGTCGTCGTGGGCGTGCGTGTAAATTGGCGTGTCTCGGCCGTGGGCGGAGGCGAAATCGGGAGTGAATTGGGCTGAAGGGGAAGGAGGCGACGACACGTCTTTGTTCTCTCACGTGTTGAGCATTTTCGGGAAGATTTTTTTTTTTTCTTTTTTTTCTTCTTCAAATTTCGAAGTATATCTTGATCTGATTTCGTAGTTTCGTGGATATGATTAGTCATTCGTAAAGACAGAACATTTCGATTACGAATACGTGAGAACGTGGATAGAAGAACGCATCTGCAGGAACTAAACGCAATGGAACGAAGGAAGTCCGAGTGGGTGCATGTAAGGAAACGTCCTTCGTGCATAAATAGATTCCTTCGCCGGATCCTATTTCGTGAATAAGACCTCATGCGCGGTCGACATCTCGAGCCGAGGGCGTGGCTTCCGGCCGAGCTCTTAGGCGTGGTCTCTTCGACGTGAAACAACAGGTGGGAAGGCTGGCTGGGAGTCTCTCTACACCTCCTTCGCTCACGAACCAAAAAAAAAAAAAAAAAAAAAGAAAAATAGAAAAAGAAAATGGGTATGAAGGAGAGAGAGAGAGAGAGAAAAAAAAAGGACACAATGATGTTGCTCAGTCACTTTTATATAATCTTGAGCCGCTCCGTTTTTCCATCTTTTTCTCGGGTGTATTCGAGTCCCCGAGGCCGTTTTTAGAGCCTTCACGGTGCGTACCTTTCGGGACTGCCCATCCCACAAAAACAGAAGGAAGCGGGGGAGGAGGGGGAAGAGTAAGAAAGAGAGAGAGAGAGGGAGTAAAGAAGGAGAAGGAAAATGGAAGATGAGAAAGAAGAAGGAATAGGAAGAAGAGAGTGAAGGAGGAAGAAAGAGGACGAGGAGGAGGAGGAGGAGAAGGAAGGGGAGAGATGGAGGTGGTGGAGGCAAAGGCGAAATAGGAGGAAATAGTGGAAACAAAGGAATAGCAAGTCAAAGGGAAAGAGAACAGAAAAAAAGACGAGGAGGGAACACGGAGAAACAGGAAAAAAAGGAGGCAAATAAAAAGAGAAAAGAGAAGAACGAAGAGCAGAAGGAGGAGGAGGAGGAGGAGGAGGAGGAGCGCTTGCGTCTCGGACTTGGGCTCAGGAACACCCGTGGATTATCCGCGTCCAGAAGGGCAAGATCGGGCCGGGATTTCGAGTATCCGGGACATCCGAGCCGCATCCGGGTCAAGACGAGTAAATCACGGGGGGCGACGCCAGCCGGAGGACGGGGGGGAGGGGGGTTATGGGAGGGGGGAGGTGAAGAAAAGAGGGGGGGGAGGGAGGGAGGGAGAAGCTGAAGGGGAGGAAGGCAGGTGGGAAGAAAGGAAGAAGAGGGGGAAGGAAGAAGGAATGGGAAGGGGAAACTGGAGGATAGGCAAGGAGGTGGGGAAGAGATGAAGAGGAAGGGGAATCGGTTTGAGGGGAGACGGAAGGGGAGGAAGGGGGGAAGAGGAGAACAGAGTTGCAGGAGAGAAAGGGGAGAGAAGTGGGAGGATGATTAGAGGAATGAAGGGCGGGGAGAGAGAAATATTGGAATTAAAAGGAAACATGTGAAGGAAGACTCGGTTACCCATCACCAATGGACTTATGTTATTTTATTATATCTATTTCATTTCATTTTATCTTTTTTGAAAGTTCATTTTAGGTGTGAATCAAATCACATGTTCAGATATGACTCACGCATCCTCTCGAGACTCACGCCTTAGAGTGACTCAGGAGAGATTTCGTAGACCTTGACTCGCATCCTTTTCCCTTCTGATTCATCGGCTCCTGGATGCCTATGACTCATGTGAGTAATGGAAGTTGATGACTCAAACAGTCTTTACCGATGACGATGGTGGCGGAAGCAGCAATGACGAAGAGAAGGAAAATGTAAACAAATCGTTGAATCATTTTAAACATTTCAAAACTGAATCCACCGAAGTCAAAATCACCATTACCTGTTATTTATCAAAAGTGGTAAGAAATCAACAACAAACAAAAAAACAAACAAACTCTCAGCGCTGACTTCATTCTCTCTTGCGTTCTTCGGAGATAATGTCAACCCAAAGAAGTAATTTATAAATTCTTTCCTCCTTGTCACAGCAGCTGATGGCATCTGCTCCGCATTTTCACGGGTTAACTAGCCCAAAGACAAGACCTTTGGACAAAAACAAAACAAAAACCGAGCCTAAAAAAGGGTCGTATTTGCACTCACAAATCCTGGAAGTCCCTCACCTGTCTCTTGGAAGCGTCGAGTGAGTCTCTTCTTCTCGGGTTATCCCATCAAGCGAAAACAATAGACGGCGAAACCAAACATGTCCCTCTATAAACGACATGACTATGTGTTCTAGGCGAGTGACAGATCAAGAGGGATACGATCGTTTTTAATGCATGGTTGAGTATTTATTTTGTTTATCAAGAAATACAATTATCATATGTGTATATATCCATAATCAACACGATATCTCTTCATCAATCTCAATCAAGATTCCCCATAAACATGCCAAATCCGCGTGAAAAAAGAAAGATCCAAAAGAAAAGAAAAACGCGTAATCATTTAGCGATCCCGTGAAAAGGTCGCAATTCCAGACGCGGCCGCATACCGCAATCCGTCCCTCCTTTCAATCAACGGCTGGAAAGCCTCGCCCGCGAACAAACGAGCCATTCAACGAGTCGAGCGCTTCACCAGGATGTTGTTAAGATTTTTTCTCCTCCCTTCCCAGCGCTGTTTCACGGTTATTTGGGGCCTCCGGTGTAAACAAATTTTGGCCTAATTGTTTTGGCGGGGAGACGCGGAGCTGCCGGGAAGGAAGGCGAACGGTCGTCCGGGCTGCAGGCGATCTGCGCGCTGATTGGTGGAGAGGGGTCACGTGACGGACCACAATGGCATCTCGTTTGCAATTATGAATGGGTAGGATTGGGTACGCGAGGTTGTGTGCAGACATGTGTTAATGAGTGAAAAACACACACACACATAAACACACACACACACACACACACACACACACACATATATATATAAATATATATATATATATATATATATATATATATATATATATATATAACACACACACACACACACACACACACACACACACACACACACACATATATATATATATATATATATATATATATATATATATATATGTATATATATATGTATATATATATATATATATATATATATATATATATATATGTATATATATATACATATATATATATATATATATATATATATATATATATATATATATATATATATATATATATATATATACCTATGTATGTATATGTATTTATACATAAGCATAATTATATAAGGAATATCCTCTATTACTTATCCATCCCAAATATAGATAGGTAGATAAACAGTATACAGTCAAACCAACCATTACATAGATAAATTTTATGAGTATACATATTGTAGGTATTCAAGATGAACATGTGTATAAGGAACATATTATCTGAAAAGAACGAATGGGTATGAAACCTGGACAAAGAGTTAAACGGGGAGATGGGAACACAGATACTGAGGTAAAGAGAAAGAAAGAAAGAAAAAAATGATAGGTAGATAAGTGGATGAATATATAGATATATAGGTAGATAGATAGACAAACAGATAGATAAAGAGAGAGAGAGAGAGAAAGAGAGAGAGAGAGAGAGAGAGAGAGAGAGAGAGAGAGAGAGAGAGAGAGAGAGAGAGAGAGAGAGAGAGAGAGAGAGAGAGAGAAAGAGAAAGAGAGAGAAAGAGATAGAGAGATAAAGAGAGAAAAGATTAAAAACAACAACAACAAAAGAACGACTCAAAAGCATAGAAAAATTGACGTAGAGAGAGACAACGAAAGACAGAGAATGAGATACCTAGAGAGAGACACCGAGAGATAGTCCCTTCTTCTTAGCGATAGAGATACGAGGAGGCAGACAGACAGACACAAAGAGACACCAATAGCCAGAGACTTAGACAAGGAGAGACAGAGACAGCGATAGAGATACGAGGGGACAGACAGACAGAGAGACAGAGGGACAGAGACAGCGAGAGACCGACAGAATCAAAAACGGAGATGCAAACATTGACGGACGAACACAAAATCCAAGCGACAGAAACAAGAGAGACAAAGAGACAGCGAGAGACAACCCCCTTCCCCCTTCCCCCTTTCCTCCACCCATTACCCTCCCCCCCACCACCATCGCCTTCCCCCTTCCTCCCCTCCACCCATTACCACCCTCCCACCTCCCCCCACCGCCTTCCCCCTTCCTCTCCTCCACCCATTACCACCCTCCCCCCTCCGCCTTCCCCCTTCCCCCTTCCCCCACCCCCTCCCCCCCCCCCCTCGAGCCGACTCTCATCAGCCGCCGAGGATCGTATATGCAAATCGTCTTGGATGGGAGAGGCTGTGATCCGTAACTCGGCGTGACGTTATCTGCCCCCACATCTCGCTTCATCGGTGTTGCCACGTCCTCGTGTCATTAAAAAGATGAAGACTCACTCGGCGCGCCGCCTCCCTTCCGAGGGCGGCCTCGCGCGCGCTGCCAGAAGGGCGGGTGTGGGAGTGTGGGGGTTTTATGTTTGTGTGTGGTATTTGCATTTTAGTGTATTGTGTGTGTGTGTAGGGGTGTGTGTGTGGGGGGGTGTCTGTGTGAGTGATATATATATATATATATATATATATATATATATATATATATATATATATATATATATATATATATATATATATATACACACACATATATATACATACATATATATATATATATATATATATATATATATATATATATATATATATATATATATATATATATATATATATATATATATATATATATATATATATATATATATATATACACATATATATATATGTATATATATGTATGTATACAATATATATAAAGAGGGTAAGAGGGAGAGAGAGAGAGAGAGAGAGAGAGAGAGAGAGAGAGAGAGAGAGAAAGAAAGAGAAAGAGAAAAAGAGAAGATGTACAATGCAAACACATACACAGAAACACACGCACACGCACAGAACCTGCAAAACGTGAGTTCCATCCGAGTGCACCAATTACTTTAACTGGAGCATTTTGCACACGTGTTAAGCAGAGGTCATAGAGCACGCACCTCACTGGAGGCAAACCGAACAAAAAAAGGCAAAAGGAAAAAAAAAAAGGGCAGACAGATGTTACGATAAAACCAACTACAACGAGAGAAACAAGAAATCAGCCTACACGAGCGAGCCCCTCCCCCCCCCCCCCCCCAAAGGGCAGGCTGGACGAGAAAACAAAGGAAATCCGTTGTGCGCTTAACGACGGGACGGCTCCGACAGCCATCCATCTCCGTCTTCATCTCCCTCTCGCCAGCCCCACGAAGAAGAGAACGGAAGAAAAAAAAAAAAACGGAGAAGAAGAACACAAGAGAAGCGTTCACTCCGCGTTCCATTTCCGTCTGTTACGTGCTAAACCCACATATGTTGCACACATTGTACGGGAGATGTTGCAGGTCGGGGTTGACCTCATTCGCGTTCAAAAAATTCAAAAGCTTTTTTTTTTTTTACTTCCGTTTTTTTTTTTTTTTTTTTTTTTTTCTCTTTTTTTTTTTTTTTTTTTTTTTTTTTTTTTGGTCGGGTACGATGCGAGGTAACATGCTGTTTGTTCTTTCTTTGTAGTTCATTAGGGCTTTTGTTCAGGCGCTGCTGCTCGTGCTGTCAGGTGGGGTAGTGATTACCTTATGGAGATATTACGTAGAAGATAATAACCAGATTCTTATATTTTTCTATCTATTAATCTTATTATATATTCGAATGATGATAGTGATAAAAGTATTAATAACAACGATGAATATTAGTTAGGATTACAACCCTTTGATATTAACAATAAACGGCCATGATATCTTTGACAAGCGTCATAATATCTCCCCGACAAGGCCTCAGTCAACGCCGGAATCTCAAGAACAAACAATAAGAAATATAAATCCGCTGAAAAATGACGCCAGTGATCAAACTCAATAAAACGTGTGAACACTAAATCCCACAGCAATGTAATCAACTGCAATCACCTTATTTCAGTTAAAGGATTTCCCTTTATTTCCCAACAAGGCCCACGTCATTCCTCAAGTAACACAGCCAGTCCTCCTCGGTGCTCCTCGCTTGTCTTCTTCCTTGCTTGTCTTCTTATCTTCTTCCTTCCTTATCTTCTTATCTTCTTCCTTGCTTGTCTTCTTATCTTCTTCCTTCCTTATCTTCTTATCTTCTTCCTTGCTTGTCTTCTTATCTTCTTCCTTCCTTATCTTCTTCCTCGCTTGTCTTCTTCCTCGCTTATCTTCTTCCTCGCTTATCTTCTTCCTCGCTTGTCTTCTTCCTCGCTTATCTTCTTCCTCGCTTATCTTCTTCCTCGCTTATCTTCTTCCTCGCTTATCTTCTTCCTCGCTTATCTTCTTCCTTCCTTATCTTCTTCCTCGCTTATCTTCTTCCTTCCTTATCTTCTTCCTCGCTTATCTTATTCCTCGCTTATCTTTTCCTCGCGTATCTTCTTATCTTCTTCCTCGCGTATCTTCTTATCTTCTTCCTCGCTTATCTTCTTCCTCGCTTATCTTCTTCCTCGCTTATCTTCTTATCTTCTTCCTCGCTTATCTTCTTCCTCGCGTATCTTCTTATCTTCTTCCTCGCTTATCTTCTTCCTCGCTTATCTTATTCCTCGCTTATCTTCTTCCTCGCTCTCCCACTCCTCGGGGGATGTTCGTGGCCCATAATTCAATCCGGTGAGAGATTTCCGCGATCGCTCGCCCGCTCGCCGCTCCGTCGGGAACGTCAACGCACCGGGGTGACGCTGTGTCTTTATGGGTATATATGTACAGTATATGTGTATGTGTATATATACGTGTGTGTGTGTGTGTGTGTGTGTGAGAGTGAGAGTGAGAGTGAGAGTGAGAGTGAGAGTGAGAGTGAGAGTGAGAGTGAGAGTGAGAGTGAGAGTGAGAGTGAGAGTTCTTCCTCCTTGTCTTCTTCTCCTCGCTTGTCTGCTTCCTCGCTTATCTTCTTCCTCGCGTATCTTCTTATCTTCTTCCTCGCTTATCTTCTTCCTCGCTTATCTTCTTCCTCGCGTATCTTCTTATCTTCTTCCTCGCTTATCTTCTTCCTCGCGTATCTTCTTATCTTCTTCCTCGCTTATCTTCTTCCTCGCTTATCTTCTCCCAAGCGTATCTTCTTATCTTCTTCCTCGCTTATCTTCTTCCTCGCTTATCTTCTCCCAAGCGTATCTTCTTATCTTCTTCCTCGCTTATCTTTTCCTCGCGTATCTTCTTATCTTCTTCCTCGCTTATCTTCTTCCTCGCGTATCTTCTTATCTTCTTCCTCGCGTATCTTCTTATCTTCTTCCTCGCTTATCTTCTTCCTCGCGTATCTTCTTATCTTCTTCCTCGCTTATCTTCTTCCTCGCGTATCTTCTTATCTTCTTCCTCGCTTATCTTCTTCCTTCCTTATCTTCTTCCTCGCTTGTCTTCTTCCTCGCTTGTCTTCTTCCTCGCTTATCTTCTTCCTCGCGTATCTTCTTATCTTCTTCCTCGCGTATCTTCTTATCTTCTTCCTCGCTTATCTTCTCCCAAGCGTATCTTCTTATCTTCTTCCTCGCTTATCTTCTTCCTCGCTTATCTTTTCCTCGCGTATCTTCTTATCTTCTTCCTCGCTTATCTTCTTCCTCGCGTATCTTCTTATCTTCTTCCTCGCTTATCTTCTTCCTCGCGTATCTTCTTATCTTCTTCCTCGCTTATCTTCTTCCTCGCGTATCTTCTTATCTTCTTCCTCGCTTATCTTCTTCCTCGCTTATCTTCTTCCTCGCTTATCTTTTCCTCGCGTATCTTCTTATCTTCTTCCTCGCTTATCTTCTTCCTCACTTATCTTTTCCTCGCGTATCTTCTTCCTCGCTTATCTTCTTCCTCGCTTTCCCACTCCTCGGGGGATGTTCGTGGCCCATAATTCAATCCGGTGAGAGATTTCCGCGATCGCTCGCCCGCTCGCCGCTCCGTCGGGAACATCAACGCACCGGGGTGACGCTGTGTCTTTATGGGTATATATGTACAGTATATGTGTATGTGTATATTTACGTGTGTGTGTGTGTGTGTGTGTGTATGTATATATATATATATATATATATATATATATATATATATATATATATATATATATATATATATATATATATATATATATATATATATATATATATATATATATATATATATATATGTATGTATGTATGTATATATATATATATACATATATTGTTCACACACCTACATAATTCTTTCTTTCGAAATGCGCTCCCTCCCGCCAGGTCGCCCATCATTGGCAAAGGGGCCGCTTTCCTTGGCCCCAAGAGTGGCGTCCGTACACCTTTATCGGTGGTTCTAAGTAATTCCCTTTTACTGCTCATTTCGCTTATTATTATCATCATCATTTATCATTTAATCTGTCTATATATGAACCTTTCCGTATGTCAGTCGAGCTATACCTTTTTATATCTACATATACTTGTGTTTGTTCCTCTCTCTGTTCCTTTATCTCGTTGTCTGGAAATCAATATTTACGTTTTTGATTTATAATCATTTGTCTTTTCTCCTATTTCATTTTCATTCTCCGCTGAGTCTCCAAGATTAAATCAGATTAACCTCTATCTCTCTCTTTCTCCCTTTCTCTCTTTCTTTCTCCCTTCCTCCCTCTCTCCCTCTCTCTCTCTCTCTCTCTCTTTCTCTCTCTCTCTCTCTCTCTCTCTCTCTCTCTCTCTCTCTCTCTCTCTCTCTCTCTCTCTCTTTCTCTTTCTCCCTCTCTCTTTCTCCCTTTCTCTCTTTCTTTCTCCCTCCCTCCCTCCCTCCCTCTCTCTCTCTCTCTCTCTCTCTCTCTCTTTCTCCCTCTCTCTTTCTCCCTTTCTCTCTTTCTTTCTCCCTCCCCCCCCCCTCTCTCTCTCTCTCTCTCTCTCTCTCTCTCTCTCTCTCTCCCTCAACCCCCAGTCTCTTCTTCACACGCCTTTCCCTCCGTCTCGCCCGGCCTCAAAAAGCAGTCAATTACGTAACAGTCGCCGACATGAAAAGCGAAAGCGAATGGCGAGAGTGGTATTTGAAAAAAAAAATATATATATATATATATATATATATATATATATATATATATATATATATATATATATATATATAATTCTAAACAAAATCAAATTAGAATCTCATAGGAGAATAAAGGTACTGATAATGAAGATAATTAAAAAAATAAAAAAATAAATAGAAACAAAGGAAAAAGACAAGGTCTATATAACCCAAAATTCAAAAGAACATATGACAAAAATAAGAAGAAGAAAGAAAAACGCTCCGGGATGAAGACGAGAAATGAAATTGCTCGTTCTTTAAACGGGGAAGCGGATAAGACACGTTGCATCATGTGCAAGGGAAAATGGTCTTTCTCGAGAGGCTGCATAAGGTCAAAAGTTCTTCTAATGGACACACGAGGTAATGGGAGGGGGAGGGGAAAGGGGAGGTAAGGGGTAGGAGTGGGGCTAGAGGTAGGAGTAGGAGGAGGGGGTGAAGAGAAAGGGAGAAAGAGGAGATAAAGAAGGCGAAGAGAAGAAGAGAGGATATGAAAAATAAGAAAAAAGGAGAGACAATGAGCAGGAGAGGAGGAGAGACAAATAGAGAAAAAAGAAAAAGGTAAGAGAAGGAGAAAAAAGAAAGAGGGGGTGAGGAAGAAAGGTGATATATGGGCAAGAGAGGGAAGGGGGAAGGGGGGGAAGGGGGAAGGGGGGCGTCAGCTGTTCTCGAGGGGTACGGCGTGCAAATAAGCAGAGACCCAACTCGGAGGCCAGTGGGAGGTCGGGCTCTGGCGGGTCGCGGCGGGTGACAGCTCCAATTTGTGCAATGGCAGAGGGACACCCGAGGGACGCCCTTTGCTCACTCCCTTCTCCCTCGGATCCTCCTCCTCCCCCTCCTCCTCCTTCTACTACTTCATTTCCTCCTCCTCCTCCTCCTTCTCCTGTTCTTCTTCCTGCTTCTCCTCTCCTTCTCCTCCTCCTTTTCCTTCTTCTTCTTCTTCTTCTTCCTACTCCTTTTTCTCCTCCTCCTCTTTCTCCTCCTCCTCTTCTTCTTCCTCTTCTTATTCCTCCTCCTCCTCCTCCTCCTCCTCCTCCCCTGTCTCTCCCTCCCTCTTCCCGACATGAGCAATTTTCGGAATGAAAGATATTGCGTCCATAAAACTGTTTTTTGGTTATCGCAATATCTGCCGATCCCCCTTTTCTCATTCCAGATTGGTGTGTGCGCGCGCGTGTGTGTGTGTGTGTGTGTGTGTGTGGGTGGGTGTGTGCGTGTATGTTTGTGAATGAAAATGAATGGAAGATTTAACTCAACCCTTTACTCATCGTCGTACCCGGCGAAAAACTGGCAGTTTGGATGCATTGAAGATATTTTGAAAGGCATTACTGGGGATTTACCATGATATCTCTCTCTCTCTCTCTCTCTCTCTCTCTCTCTCTCTCTCTCTCTCTCTCTCTCTCTCTCTCTCTCTCTCTCTCTCTCCCTCGCAAAAGACACAAAAAAAAAGAAAAAAGAAAAAAAAAACAGGGTCATTTGTGAAGGCGAGAGTCAAAAAAAAAAAAAGGAAAAAAAATTAAAATGCTTAAGTGTTAAGAGAAGCCACTCGCATATCACAGCTCCAGTTTTTGCTCGCTGTGTGTTTCTAGTCCGAACAACCTGTTGGGTCTCATTATCATATTGTGGCTTAGGCGAAGAATCTTCACTTCTCGTCTTCATTTCTCTCTTTCTCTTTCTATCTGACTCTTTATTCTCTCTTTTCTTTTCTCTTTTTATTTCGTTCGTTGGTAGTTTTTTTTTTTTGTTTTTGTTGTTGTTTTGTTTGTTTCTTTTGTTGTTTCGGGATGTTTCTTTACGTTTCTCGTCTCGTCTCCTTTTCTCTTTCTTTCTCTTTCTCTCTCTCTCTCCCTCTCTCTCTCTCTTTCTCAATCTCTATCTCCCTTTCTCAATCTCTCTCTCTATCTCTTTCTCAATCTCTACCTCTCTTATTCAGTCACTCTCTCTCTCTCTATCGCGCTCTCTCTCTCTCTCTCTCTCTATCTCTCTTCTTTTCCCTCTCCCTTTCGCCCCTCCTTCTTTCTCCTTAATTTGCCATTATGAATTCCAAGATAAAAGAAGAACTAAAGTAATAAGTTGAAAGGAAGAGAAGAGTAGAAAGAAAAACAGACAGACACAGACAGACAGAAAATAGATAAAGAAGAGAAGAGGAGAAGGAGGATGGGGGAGGGTGGGGGTAAATTTAATGGGGAGGAGGAGGGAGGAGGAGGAGGAATGGGGAGGGGGAGGGGGAGAGCTTCCGACGGGCCCCTTCCCACCCGAGAGCAAGGCTTCCATTCATTTAATTCTCCACGCCTGGACGCCCCGAACGCGCTGAGGAGGAGGAGGAGGAGGAGGAGGAGGAGGAGGAGGAGGAGGAGGAGGAGGAGGAGGAGGAGGAGGAGGAAGAGAAAGGGGGAGGAGGAGGAGGAAAAGAAAGGAAGGTGGAAGAGGAGGAGGAGAAGGAAGAGAAGGGGAGGAGGGGGAGGAGAAAGAAGAGGAAGAGGAGGAAGAGGAAGAAGAGAAGGGGAGGAGGAGGAGGAGGAGAAAGAGAACGGGAGTAGGGGGGGGGGGAGAAAGAAGGAGAAGAGGAGGAGGAGAAGGGGAGGAGAGGGGGGAGAAAGAAGAAGAAGAGGAGGAGGAGAAGGAGGAGAAGGAGGAGGAGGAGAAGGAGGAGAAGGAGGAGGAGGAGGAGGAGGAGGGCAGCCGACCGACCGAGACTCGTTCTCCGCAGCCGCGATCTGGGCCAAGGCAGGGCGGTGCGGGGGCGGGGAGGGGGGGTGGAGGAGGGTGGAGAGGAGGAGGAGGGTGGAGAGGGGGAAGCGAGATGGAGATGGGGAAGATAGGAAGGCGAAGGGAGATAGTGAAGAAGGCTGGGGAGGAGGAAGATAGGGGGGAAGAGGTGAGAGGGAGAGGGGAGGACAGGGGAGATGATGAAGAAGAAGGAGAAGGAAGACGAAGGGGGAGAGGAAGAGAGGGATGGGAGACGGAGGTGGGTGAGCAGGGAGGGGAGGATAGGGAGAGGGAATATGAATGAGAGAGAGATAGATAGACAGAGAGAGAGAGAGAGAGAGAGAGAGAGAGAGAGAGAGAGAGAGAGAGAGAGAGAGAGAGAGAGAGAGAGAGAGAGAGAGAGAGAGAGAGAGAGAGAGAGAGAAAAAAAAAATATATATATATATATGTGTGTGTGTGTGTGTGTGTGTGTGTGTGTGTGTATGTGTGTGTGTGTGTGTGAGTGAGATCACAGATAGACATAGATACGGATATAAAAGTAGCCAGACAGAGATAAACAATGCAAGAAACTACACCGAGCCTCCAAGGCCATCAACCGCTTCCTCCTAATGACCTGAGAATCGGAAACAGTCGCTTGTAAGGAAGAAGGTACACAGGAGGGCGAGTGGCTCGTTTTTCCCTTATCCATTTCGCTGACTTGGTCGTGCGTTTTCTCTATTCATAGTGAAGGACGTATAAGGAAGAGAGAGATGAAGGGGAATTGAGGAAGAAAGGGAGAGAGGGGAGAATGAAGTAATACAGGAATAATGAAAACAAGAAGTGTTTAGGAGCAGAAAGGAGAACGCAAGGGAAGAAAAAAGGAATTCGTTATATCTGTAGTACTAGAATACGGAAGAAGAAGAAGAAATGGAAGATAAATACGGAACTAAAGAGGAACTACAAAAAAAGAAGAGGAAAATAAGTAAAAGAAAATTCAAGAATACTGTCCAAACATTGGCTTCAATTAGCCTTCGAAATGCGAGAGAGAGAGAAAAAAAGTTGAATATCAAATGGCGAAATTGCTGAATTACGTCATTCTCTCGAGCCATCCGTCACCCTGTGTTTGCTAACGATTCCCTTCTCCTTTTCTCCTTCTTCTTCCTTCGTCTCTCTATTTTTGCTTCTCCCTTCTTCTCTCTTTCTATGTCTGTCTGACTGTCTCTCTCTCTCTTTCTCTCTCTCTCTCTCTCTCTCTCTCTCTCTCTCTCTCTCTCTCTCTCTCTCTCTCTCTCTCTCTCTCTCAGTCTCTTTCTCTCTCTCTCTCACTCTCTCTCTCTCTCTCTGCCTCTCCATTCTTGAACCTCCTTACTCTCCTGCTCCCCCTCCCAATTCCCTCTCCCTCCCTACCCCCCCCCCTCCCCTCTCCCCCAGCCCTATCCACACACAAAGAAACACTATCAGTATCGCTCAGGAGCCGTTGCTGCGAAGGAGAAAGGGCTCCGGTACAGCAGGGCAGGTTGGAGATGCGCAGGGAGGGAGGGAGGGAAGGAAGGAGGGAGAGAGGGAGGCTGGAGGGAGGAAGGGAGTTAGGGAGGGAGGCTGGAGGGAGGAAGGGAGTTAGGGAGGGAGGCTGGAGGGAGGGAGGGAGGCTGGAGGAAGGGAGTTAGGGAGGGAGGCTGGAGGAAGGGAGTTAGGGAGGGAGGCTGGAGGGAGGGAGGGAGGGAGGGAGGGAAGGAGGGAGGGAGGGAAGGAGGTTGGAGGGAGAGAGGCTGGAGGGAGGGAAGAAGAAAGAAAGAGAGAGAGAGAGAGAGATGAGAGTGAAGGGCAGGAAGAGAGTCAAAGAAAGAATTATTAGGTGGAAGGGAGGTAAGAAGAGAAAGAAAGAACAAAAAATGGAAAGGAAATTATAAAAAAAAGTGAAAAATGTCCCGTGAATGACAATGGATGAAATAAAATAAAACAAACAGAAAAAACGATAAGTGAACGTAAACAAACAAACAAACAAAAAGCAATCACAAATGGCATGAGAAAGAGCCTAGCAAAGGAAGCGTAAACTTCAAAGATAAACATAATGATAAAACTTGATAGCAAGATACCAATATAGGGATGAAGAAAAGGTTTGGAAAAGAGGAAGAAGAGAGAGGAGACGAGAATAAGGATGGAGATGAAGATAGAATGGGGAAGAAAGAGAGAGGGAGAAAGGGTTAAGGAGTGAAGAGAGAGAGAGAGAGAGAGAGAGAGAGAGAGAGAGAGAGAGAGAGAGAGAGAGAGAGAGAGAGAGAGAGAGAAAGAGAGAGAGTAAGAGCGAGAGAGAATGCGAGAGAGAGAGAGAGAGAGAGAGAAAGAGAGAGAGTAAGAGCGAGAGAGAATGCGAGAGAGAGAGAGAGATAGAAAGATAGATAGATAGATAGATAGATAGATAGATAGATAGAGAGAGAGAGAGAGAGAGAGAGAGAGAGAGAGAGAGAGAGAGAGAGAGAGAGAGAGAGAGAGAGAGACGGCAGGAACAGGTACGGCGGCGTGAGGTCAACATGTTGCGAAACCTTGCAAGATGTTTCGGTCAGGTAAAGA
>BOPN01004563.1:5000-7500 GCA_017312705.2 Penaeus japonicus
CATTATTAATACGCCCTCGTTGTTACGTCTACAACTACTTAATCATAATGATAATATTAATTTTCAATGGAGATGATGATATTCTAATTAAGAATGATCATAATTTGATATGACTTAATGCAGTGTATAATGATAAGGGGATCTGCAATCAAAGGCTAAAGATAAGAACTCTTCGCAAGTGCAGCGCTGATAAGGATAGTTAGAATAAAGATGAAATGAGAAAAAAGAAGAAAGAAAAGGTATCATATAAGATAAGATAAAACCACAACAGTGAATATAACATATAAATAAGATAAGATAGATAAGACCATAACGGTGGACATAAAAAATTCCCTTTAATTAACTTATACCAAACACTAACACGGTGTTTTCTCTAATCACTCCATATCAACAATTAATTTCTCTATGTCATCATCATCATCATTATCATCATAAATTCTACATCCTCTTTATCATTCCATTTCTCATCATCATCATCATCATAGATTCTAAATCCTCATTATCATTCCATTTCTCATCATCATCATCATCATAAATTCTACTTCCTCATTATCATTCCATTTCTCATCATCATCATCATCATAAATTCTACTTCCTCTTTATCATTCCCTTTCTCATCATCATCATAAATTCCACATCCTCATTATCATTCCATTTCTCATCATCATCATCATAGATTCTAAATCCTCTTTATCATTCCATTTCTCATCATCATCATAAATTCCACATCCTGTTTATCATTCCCTTTCTCATCATCATCATAAATTCCACATCCTCATTATCATTCCATTTCTCATCATCATCATCATCATAATTCCTACTTCCTCTTCATCATTCCATTTCTCATCATCATCATCATCATAAATTCCACATCCTCTTTATCATTCCATTTCTCATCATCATCATCATAAATTCCACATCCTCTTTATCATTCCATTTCTCATCATCATCATCATAAATTCCACATCCTCTTTATCATTCCATTTCTCATCATCATCATCATAAATTCCACATCCTCTTTATCATTCCATTTCTCATCATCATCATCATAAATTCTACATCCTCTTTATCATTCCATTTCTCATCATCATCATCATAAATTCTACTTCCTCTTTAACATTCCATTTCTCATCATCATCATCAATTCTACATCTTCATCATTCCACTTCTCATCATCATCATAAATTCTACATCCTCATTATCATTCCATTTCTCATCATCATCATCATCATCATAAATTCTACTTCCTCTTTATCATTCCATTTCTCATCATCATCATCATCATGAATTCTACATCCTCTTTATCATTCCATTTCTCATCATCATCATCATAAATTCTACATCCTCATTATCATTCCATTTCTCATCATCATCATCATCATAATTTCTACTTCCTGTTTATCCTTCCATTTCTCATCATCATCATCATTATTAATTCCACATCCTCATTATCATTCCATTTCTCATCATCATCATCATAAATTCTACATCCTCATTATCATTCCATTCAATTATCATCATATTTCCAATCTCCTTTTTCTCCGACAGTTACGAATTTGTCTTCACGGAGGAACGCATTTACGGATGGGAAAATAATGGCACATGGAATGGGCTGATGGGTATATTGACAAGGGGTGTAAGTTATTCCTGTTGTGTGTGTGTGTGGAGGGGGGTGGGGTGGGGGGTTGTGTGTGTGTGTGTGTGGAGGGGGGTGTTTGTGGGTTTGTGTGTATGTGTGGGGGGGGAGGTTGTGTGTTTGTGTGTGTGTGGGGGGGGGAGGTTGTGTGTTTGTGTGTGTGGGGGGGGAGGTTGTGTGTGTGGGGGGGGTTGTGTGTGTTTCTGTGTGTATGTGGGTGTGTGTGTGTGGGGGGGGGGGGGGTTGTGTGTGTGTGTGTGTGTGCGTGTGTGTTTTGTTTGTTTGAGTTCTTTGTTTTGATTTGTTTCAGGCATTTCATTATCTTTCGCCCTCTCTCTCTTCCTCCTGCACCTCCACTCTCTCTCTCTCTCTCTCTAATGTTTCGCTAATAGGCCCGGTTTACACGAGACGCTTTCCAACGTCCGTTAGCAAACTCGGCGTTAGAAACTACCGCTCACACGAGGCGCTTTCAAACACGGCGTTAACGCGACGCTTGAGTTTGTACGTGCGTTATATGTGTGTCTATGCCAAACAATGCAGAGAGAAACAGACATATATATATCTATATATATATATATAGTAATATATATATATATATATATAGTGACCGTTTGAAGCGGCGCAAGCGGCAAGAAACTTCCTCCACGTGGAGTATCCCAGGGGTTGCCATAGTAGCGCGCATTCTCTCTCCTCATTGGTAGCAGCCCAGCCAATTAGAGAGCGTGCTGCTTTCAAAACGCGGCGTTAGCAAGGGACCCCGACGTTGACGCGGCGTCAGGCAAAACGCCGCGTCACGTGTGACCGGTTCCATAGATACCATTGACTTTGCCTAACGCCACGTTTGCTAACGCGCGTTAAAAGCGC
>BOPN01004563.1:12500-17500 GCA_017312705.2 Penaeus japonicus
ACTCCCCCCCACCTTACTCACCCCTCATCTTACTCAACCCCCATCTTACTTACCCCCCATCTTACTCAACCCACCTTACTCACCCCATCTTACTCACCTCCCACCTTACTCACCCCCATCTTACTCACCCCCACCTTACTAGTAACTCCCCCACCTTTACTCACCCCCACCTTACTCACCCCTCATCTTACTCACCCCCACCTTATTCACCCCCATCTTACTCACCCCCACCTTACTCACCCTCACCCCCACCTTACTCACCCCCACTCTTACTTACCCCCCACCTTACTCACCCCCACCTTACTCACCCCCACCTTACTCAACCCCATCTTACTCACCCCCCATCTTACTTACCCCCACCTTACTTACCCCCACCTTACTCATCCCCCACCTTACTCACCCCCATCTTACTAACCCCCAGCTTACTCACCCCCACCTTACTCACCCCCATCTTACTTACCCCCACCTTACTCACCCCCACCTTACTCATCCCCCATCTTTCTCACCCCCATCTTAAACACCCCACCTTACTCACCACCACCTTAGTCACCCCCCATCTTACCACCCCCACCTTACTCACCCCCATCTTAAGCACCCCCACCTTACTCATCCCCATCTTAAACACCCCCACCTTACTCACCCCCATCTTCCTCACCCCCACCTTACTCACCCTCATCTTACTCACCCCACCTTTACTCACCCCATCTTAAGCACCCCCACCTTACTCACCCCTATCTTACTCATCCCCATCTTAAACACCCCCACCTTACTCACCCCCATCTTCCTCACCACCTTACTCACCCCCACCTTACTCACCCCTATCTTACTCACCCCCACCTTACTCAACCCCACCTTACTCAACCCCATCTTACTTACCCCCACCTTACCACCCCAACTTCCTCATCCCCATCTTAAACACCCCCACCTTACTCACCCCTATCTTACTCACCCCCATCTTACTCACCCCATCTTCCTCATCCCCACCTTACTCACCCCACCTGTCACCCCTATCTTACTCACCCCACCTACTCACCCCCATCTTAAACACCCCACCTACTTCACCCCATCTTCCTCACCCCACCTTACTCACCCCGATCTTAAACACCCCCACCTTACTCACCCCCACCTTACTCACCCCCACCTTACTCACCCCCACCTTACCACCCCCACCTACTCACCCCCACCTTACTCACCCCCACCTTACTCACCCCATCTTCCTCACCCCCACCTTACCACCCCTATCTTACTCACCCCCACCTTACTCACCCCCATCTTCCTCACCCCCACCTTACTCAACCCATTCCATCTAATTTTACCCCACCTTACTCATCCCCTATCTTACTCACCCCCATCTTACTCACCCCATCTTCCTCATCCCCATCTTACTCACCCCTACCTATCACCCCCCATCTTAAACACCCCCACCTTACTCACCCCTATTCTCACCCCCACCTTACCACCCCCATCTTAAACACATTCCCCACCTTACTCACCCCCATCTTACTCATCCCCATCTTAAACACCCCCACCTTACCACCCCTATCTTACTCACCCCCATCTTACTCACCCCATCTTCCTCATCCCCACCTTACTCACCCCCACCTAGTCACCCCCTATCTTACTCACCCCCACCTACTCACCCCATCTTAAACACCCCCACCTTACTCTCACCCCATCTTCCTCACCCCCACCTTACCACCCCCACCTTTACCACCCCCACCTACTCTCACCCAACCTTACCACCCCCACCTTACTCACCCCCACCTTACTCACCCCCATCTTACTCACCCCCACCTTACTCACCCCTATCTTACTCACCCCCACCTTACTTCACCCCCATCTTCCTCACCCCACCTTACTCAACCCCATCTTACTTACCCCCACCTTACTCATCCCCATCTTACTCACCCCCACTACTTCACCCCATCTTCTCATCCCCATCTTACTCACCCCCACCTACTTCACCCCCATCTTAAACACCCCCACCTTACTCACCCCATCTTCCTCACCCCCACCTTACTTCACCCCCATCTTAAACACCCCCCACCTTACTCACCCCATCTTACTCACCCCCACCTTTACTCACCCCCATCTTAAACACCCCCACTCTACTCACCCCACCTTTACTCACCCCCATCTTAATCACCACCCCCCACCTTACTCACCCCTCTTCATCTTACTCACCCCCACCTTTACTCACCCTCACCTTACTCTACCCCATCTTACCCCATCTACCTCACCCCTATCTTACTCACCCCACCTACTCACCCCATCTTACTCACCCCCACCTTTATTCACTCTCATCTTACTCACCCCCACCTTTACTCACCCCCTCACCTTACTCACCCGCCATCTTACCTCAACCCTATCTTACTCAGCCCCACATTATCCACCCCCATCTTACTCACCCCTCATCTTACTCACCCACCTTTACCACCCCCACCTTTACTAACCCCCACCTTTACTCATCCCATCTTACCTCACCCCTATCTTACTCACCCTCACCTTACTCAGCCCCCACCTTACCACCCCTCATTTTACTCACCCCCACCTTACTCACCCCCCCATCTTATCACTCCCCATCTTACCACCCCCACCTTACTCACCCCCCATCTTACTCTCACTCCTTATCTACACACCCCCACCTACTCATCCCCCATATTACTCACCCCTATCTTAATTACCCCCATCTTACACACCTCCACCTACCCATCCCCCATCCTACTCACCCCCACCTTACTCACCCCATCTTACCTCACCCCTATCTTACTCACCCCCCATCTTACTCACCCCCATCTTACTCACCCCCATCTTCCTTCACCACTTCCCATATTAAACCGCATCGGCACCTCACAGAAGTCGCCCCCTGGATCGCCCCTTCAGCGCCTTCAGAAGCAGATGGACCTTCACTTGGACGGGGACTTGGCTCTGTACAACGTCGCTGCTGGGAAGACCGCGGTGCTCATTGATAGGAATACGATTATGTATGCCATTGATGAGGTTTATAAGGCAGTGAGTACTGTTGAGTTTGGTGTTTAGGTGTGTTTGGGTTTGGGTTTGTGTGGGTTTGTGTGTGTGTGGGTTTGTGTGTGTGTGGGTTTGTTTGTGTGGTTGTGTGTATGTGTGTGTGTGCGTGTTTGTGTGTGTGTTTGTTTGTGTGTGTGTTTGTGTGTGTGTATGTTTGTGTTTGTGGTTGTTTGTGTGTGTGTTTGTCGTGTGCGTGTTTGTGTGTGTGTATGTTTGTGTTTGTGTGTGTTTGTGTTTGTGTGTGTGTTTATTTGTGTGTGTGTGTTAAGAACTATGAAGAATTTATAATTTTTAAACCTAAGAATAATTTAGAAATTTTAGATCCATGATTAATTTGTAATGTTTATACCTATTAGGAATTTAGTGGTTTTAGAGGAATAAGGAACTTAGAAGCTTTAGCCACATGAAGAATTTGAGACAAATGAGTAGACCTGGAGGTTTTAGATCTACGAGGTATTGTAAAAAATAAATAAATAAATAAATAAAAAATAAAATAAATAAAAAATAGACCTATAAGAACTTAAAAACGATTAGACCAACGAGGATTTTTTAAAATCCTTAATGAAACGGACAAGAACTCGAAAAAAAATATCAAACACATTCCTAACAAACACCCCATGACGAATAAACCTAACAGTCATCATTCATCTTCACCTTTTCTTCAAGACGAAGAGCTGTCCCCTTTACGTCGCGTCCGAGAGGCTGTACAGCGACATGTCTCTCGCTCTGGCTTTCCCACGGGGCTCCAAACTCAAGGATAAAGTGGATCCTATGTGAGCATCCTACGTGTATATCCTGAGTCGTGGGAGTCTTGTATGTGGATGAGTATTGATTTTAGGTTTGTGAATAGTTTTGTATGTGTGGATAGTTTTGTATATTTAGTTAAAAAAAAAGATGATTGGGTGTTGTTTTGGTGGGCACGTTTGTAGGTATTTACGTAGACTTTATCTATCTATATCTATCTATCGAATCTAAATATCTCTCTATTTCTGTGGAATTATATATATATATGTATGTACGGATCTATCTCCCTACCTATCCATCCATCTATTTATCTATCTATCCACACATACACATACACACACACACACACACAACACAAACATACACACACACACAACACACACAGAGTATCTCCCCACCCCTTCCCCTTTCCCCCCGTCCACCTCTAAAACCACGCCACCCATTTCCAACCAACAGACTCAGCGCGCTAAAAGAATCCGGTATTTTGGGTCATCTCTTCAACCACCAAGTCCGCCACGCCAAGCGATGCCTCGACAACGATGCCGTGGACACGAACCGACGGCCGCTCGAGCTCCAGGATTTCTATGGACTTTTGTGTATCTACGCTGGAGGTGGGGCTTGGGTGGGGTACGGGGGGTGGGGTATGGGTGTGGGATAGGGGGGTGGGGTACGGGGGGTGGGGTAGGGGGGGTGGGGCTTGGGTGGGGTAGGGGGGGTGGGGCTTGGGTGGGGTAGGGTGTGGGATACGGGGGGTGGGGTATGAGGGTGGGGTAAGGGGGTGTGGGGTAGGGCGTGGGGTAGGGGTGGGGTATGGGTGTGGGATAGGGGGTGGGGTAGGGGGTGGGGTATGGGGTGGGAGGGGGATGTTCTTAATTTCGTTGTTCTTCATATTTTTCTTTTGATTTTATTATTATTGTTATCATTATATACTTTTGTTTTTATTATTATCATCATTGATATTATTGTTATTACAAATATTATCATTATAGTTACTATTACAAGTATTATCATTATTGTTACTATTACAAGTATTATCATAATTGTTACAATTAGTACAATGATCATCATCATTAATTATTATCATGATATTTATCGATCCAGTTATTAGTATTATCATAAAACTATCAATTTTATTGTTGTTAGTACGTCATTTGATAGTCACCAAAATCACGCTCTCAAAATATTCTGACCAATCATAATTGCATTTTTTGCTGGATATAAGAGCGAGT
>BOPN01004563.1:35000-45000 GCA_017312705.2 Penaeus japonicus
TGCAAAATTGCAGACATAATACTTTCAGTAAAAAGTCAATCCTCGGTGAGTTGGTCTTAGAAAAAAACGACAACTCAGCTACTGTCCAAGTTGCAAAAGTTGCAAAAAAGGAAAAGTGTTTATTTTTTGCATTACTGTGCCAGACCACTGATGGAAGACAAGATTTACTTGATTATTCACAAAATCATGTCTTCTATTATTTTACAGCATCAAGGCCCTTGATCTACCATAGGTATATGATATGTGACTAGTAGCTATTAAAAGAACTTATTAATAATCATAATGATAATGATAAAAACTATAAAATGATAAAAAGAGTAATACCATAAATATTACTACAATAACTACCATCACTACTACTACTCCAACAACTGATACTAATAATACTATGATAATAATAATGATAAAAGTTAATAAATCATAATCCATAATAATAGCAATATATATAATGATAGATAATAAAGCAATGGAAGTAGTAATAAACACAATAAATAACTAAATATCTGAAATTACAATAATAATAGTAATGAAACTACTACTGCTAATACTACTACTAACAACAAAAAATAACAATGATACTGATGACAATGATGAAGCAATAATAATAGAAAAAGAAGTAATTATATCAATAATACAAGAAGCAAAATAATACAAGAGATAATAGCTGCAATAATCTCAAATATATACAGCAATAAAAATCATAATTACAATAATATCGATAATAACTATCATAAGAGTAGGTGATAGTACTATTTACATTTTATGAGCTCAACACATTATGTGTTTGGGTATTATGTTTCGCTGAGTATGCTCTGTCTGGTATCACTATTAAAAAGGAAAAGATGAATGAGAGAGAGAGAGAGAGAGAGAGAGAGAGAGAGAGAGAGAGAGAAAATCCAGCATTGTACAATGGAATTAAATGTGAAATAACTATACCCAACCTTGGTTACTGCATTCATGAGCAACAGAAATTCATAATATCTGTCTAAATCATAAAAAAATAAAGTGTTTTTCTCACTTATTCACATAGCAGATAAAAGCTCGCAAAAAGATTTTGTACTGATTACACAACCGTTTGACGTGCTGTGGGGCTGTACCTCCTTGCAGAAAATGTGCTCTAAATACAGTAGAAATATCTGCCTAGTTGAATACTTTCCTGAAATGTAATTCAATTTCTTATAATTTCCAACTCAGTGATGACTAGAACTAGTGCGCTATCTACGAATAAAATGCTAGATTCTACGAAGATAAACTTTGGCTACTTAAGGGTCCTAAAAACTAGTATGTACACAAACTGTACCTCAGTATAATCTAAATAATGGTAGCAATCAACTTCCAGAAGTTAAGGAGACTGAGAAGAAGAGAGGCAGGGAAAAAAAAAATCAGTTCGAGCATAAATATAAACGTATTGAAAGCCGCTGCTTAAAATAGCTTTAAAATAATCCTTTAATGATAAAAACCATAGTTACTCTCACTTGGAAAAGACTCGCAGAATAATCCTCGTAAAAAATTCATCCTTCACGACCACAGTCTAGAATGTTAACAGTACAGTTCTAATAACTAGAAAGAGAGAGAGAGAGAGAGAGAGAGAGAGAGAGAGAGAGAGAGAGAGAGAGAGAGAGAGAGAGAGAGAGAGAGAGAGAGAGAGAGAGAGAGAGAGAGAGAGAGAGAGAGAGAGAGAGAGAGAGAGAGAGAGAGAGAGAGAGAGAGAGAGAGAGAGAGAGAGAGAGAGAGAGAGAGAGAGAGAGAGAGAGAGAGAGAGAGAGAGAGAGAGGAGAGGAGAGAGAGAAAGGGAGAGAAAGGGAAAGAAAGAGAAAGAAAGAGAAAGAAAGAGAGAAAGAAAGAAAGAAAGAGAAAGAAAGAAAGAGAAAGGGAGAGAAAGGGAGAGAAAGAGAAAAACTGTTAGAAATCAATCAATACAATCAACTACTTTCTGGTAACTGCACCATCACGCATATCACAAAAGTAGTAAGAGTGTGAATTAAAAAATATGGGAATCAATAGTGTAATTCCTCCTATTATATTTTCTCCTTCTTACCATGTACCTGTTCACACACACCAAATAAATATACAAAATATATCTCTCACAAAAAAATACCAGAGGAAAATCAAAATATATTCGTCTTGCATGAAAAAACTCAACAGTGGAATGACTTACAACATCCTATCTTCAGAATAATACCATATCATATATCACATCACATCTCCGGTGCAAACATTCCCCCTTAATAATTGCCCCTAGTTTCATCAAACACATCTGTTAGACAAAATGACTAGTATAATGTACATAAACATATTATTTCCTCAAAATCGTCAAGGTGACACACAAAGAGGAAGACATCAAGTATTGTCATAATGCAAGAAGGCAAAATCTACCTTAAAATCAATAGAATTCTCACACCAAATCATCTTGAAAACCTTTAAAACAATTATTCACTCCCTTGGAAAATCCACTGATCAAACCTGTGGTCCAGTCTGTGCTTTATTTAGTAAGTGCTTCATTATGTACATGTAAACAAGATTATTACATATTCCAGTTCCTATTTCAGTGGCATTTGCTTAAAGGAACGATAATGGTCGTTAATAAAAAGAAGGTGTGCCATATTCTCCTACTTTCTTGGCAATAGTTTCATTAGCATTTATTTATTTATTTTTTAATATATATCTATTCATTATTGCCCTTGTAAATTGGAGTATTCAATAAAACTTTACTTGATCTGTAGTACATTCCCTTATTGTTCTCATATAGCTTGTATTCACCTTGAATATAAACCCTATTTCAGATCCAATGTCGTTAAAACTTATTCTTACCAGATCTACTCAAAGATTCCTAAAATAAAAACTGGCTTAAAAGAGTCACCGCGTATTCTAACGTAGTCCGCCCTCTTCTCCCACGGGTATTTCCCTGTTCAGGCTCTTCTTCCTTCACTGATCCCACCCACTGAGCTTCCATCTCACTTACAGATGACAAACTGATGGAGCACCTTCCTGGTGGTGTGTCAGGATGCTGTACTGGAGGCTGTGTTGCCATCAGCGTTGGAGGATGGCTGGTTCAGCGGGCATGGCTTGTCGTCTGGGTGTCCCACGCAAGCCACGACAGGCACGTGGCCAGAGTCCCACATGCCTGGTCCACAGAGCTCGCAAAGACCAACCAGTGTGCATGGGAGATGGCTCATGCTTCTGTAGTGGTGGAGGAGACCTCGTGCCTGCGTGAAAAGTAAGTGCAAGTTTTATCAGATGTGTATATGTATTTGCATAAATGAATGTTATGACTGATGAAATGCTGTCAAGATAGGAAGGGTTTGCTTTAGATTATAAGAGCAGTGAAGGGCGTGAAAGAATAAGTAATAAATTACGGGGCTACAAAAATCAACAAGAAAGAAAGAAAAAAGAAAAAAAACGTGATGCCTGCCTTTTGCAAAACCATGCGGCCGTCCATGTGATTGGCCAGAGAAGTGAAGTAGAGCAGGGTCTCATCTGGTCGAAGATTCTGGTCCACTACGTCATTGCCGTACTTGCTGACGATGGCCACGACGAGGAAGAGGTGGAAGTAGTCGGTCTGGTAGTTACTCCAACAAGCTTCCCACATTGCCAAGGCTTGATCTTCAGGAAACTCGCGCTTGAAGCACCTATTGGGATGACACATACACACAAAAATAAGACCGAGCCTTTCATAGTTTCGTAATCTAATCCTTATATCTATCAAATTTTTGTAGTTGTTCTTTAGTACATCAATGTTCCATAAAGAAGGAAGGAAAAAAAAGGGGGGGAGGAAGAAAAGAAGACAAAAATGTAAATAAAGTGGAAGAGGGAGCATAAATATCTTACAAGAGTATCCATCTGTGACAGAAGAGAAGGTCCATGCCGTCTTGCTGACTGGCCATGTGGTTGTAGAACCGTGGGACCATTATTCGCAACAGCTCACGGAGGTAGCTCTGGGTTTGGAAAGAAAGAGATGTGTCATCATTTTTTATCCTACATCCTCAGGAAGATAATCTACTATATGAAACTATCTCATGCTTTAAATCTACCTTTCACAAACTAATACAACATGAAGTGATTTCAAAATAAGAGATCACGACTCCAATCCTCTTATCTGATATCTTCAACTTGATATCTCTCTTTTTATTCTGAGTTCATAAACCCTTACCAGATTCTTCTCCATATCTTCATCCTTTGGAGACGTCACAAAAATGGTTTTACTCATGAGCCCCGTGAAGCACCAGAAAACATCAGCCTCGTTGCGAACTTCGGCAAGGATGGGCGCCAATATGTCTGACATTCCCTGTGTGTACCTGAGAGGAGGTAATCAGAAAATCGAAGATTGTGTAACTGTCATGGCAATCAATGTGTGAAATATCAGCAAACATTCAGAGACAGTGTGAACAAGTGAATGAGAGTAAGAGTAAGAGAGTGAGTGGAAGAGAGAAAGAGATAATAAGAATAAAAGAGTAAGAATAAGAGTGAAAGAGAGAAGAGAGAGAAGAGAGAGAAGAGAGAGAGAGAGAAAGAGAGACTGCAAGTCATCTTACCCCATGACTGGATTGTGCACTGCAAAGTTCAGAAGGATTCTCTTCATCTTTTCCAAGTTTGGATTGTCGTTGCCAGCAAAACATGGGTTGGAGCGGTCTGTGCGTACCACATCCTTTTCCACCGTACATTGCACGTTCCTCATAAACCAGTCCCGTTCTTCCCCACTCATGGTCTCTCTCATTAGGCTGAGGAATCAAAATTAGTCATGACACAGCAGACCTCCATGATAAATTGATAATGGAAATAATAACGTAATGCCTCCACATATTACATATGCAAAATAACTCTACACAATACAACACAGCAAAGACATTCAACCTACTTTATCTTCTCGTAAATCTGGTGCTTCTCCTCCATGATTGCCTGGCGCTGTACAAAGGTCGTTCGATAGTCGTAGTAATGCAGCAGGAATGGCCACACGTTTGCCCTCAGCTGGGGCTCGACTCCCCCGAAGAATATAGCACGACGGAGAGTGAGGTCGTCCTCAATCATTCCTTCCTGAGAAGCAATTATGTACATTTTTATATCCAATACAAAGGTGCTATCATTCTTCCTGACATTTTGTATCCTCTTAATTTTGCAATAAAGTGTAGGTGATTTCATTTACTCTTTGTTTACAGTACCTTTACAATTCATTTCATTCATCTACTTCAACGTACCTATAACATTCATGTGTTAATACTTCAAGTGAACAACTGTAATTGTAACTGATAATACAAAACCTGGAAAAAAAGGAATGCGAGTTTTCTTTATTTGACTGTACAAAAAACAATATGAAAACTATAATTCCTTGTCTCACCTCGCTGAAGTATGTTATCCATGATTCTGCATCAAGACACGTGTGTTGGCCTTCTTCTGGGTGGCGCTCTGATTCACTCACTTGTGGCCTTGGGAGATAATTGTGAAAACTACTTTGGGAATCTAATGTCAAATTTTAAATTTACACTGTAAAAAATTGCTCTGTTCAACGAAAGCTTTTATTTGCAATTAATACTTCAGATAACCGTGATGAAAATATGGAATAGAAATGAAAAGAAAGGAAAAACATGAACAGAAGCGAAGAAATGATTGAACACTCACTTCCATCATATGACTTTTCCTTTGCCTTAGGCACTTGTACACTCACTTTCACTACACGTTTGACTGAAGACAAAGACTGAGAATACCATCAATCACAGATTGTATAATTAACTGAATTTTATCAGGGAAAATGTAGAATTATACTAGTCAAACATACGTCGGCTAATCATATAGCAAAGGATGCCTGTATTTGATTAATGATACTTCCTTCCAATCTTTGACAAATAAAACAAGAAGAAGAAGAAAAAAGCCAAATAGAAATAAAATATATCATACAAGGATATGAACACCCCATTCTGCGAGCATACCTCCCTGATAGTTCTCGAAGTAACATACCTGCACACCATGAACTGCTTCAGCGCTGAATCCACTGACTTGACCTCTTCGTCCTGCGGCTTCACAAGGAAGTTCCAGTCCTCGAACACTGAAGCCAGCTTGTCCAGCCCTCCGTGGTGAAAGTGGAATATTTTGTACTGACTCTCTTGGCTGGCGATGACCAACTGGCCACACGTGTGCTCTCGGTCGCTGAAGAAGAGACGAAGTGACCTGCACTGACCTGCAGGAGATAGAGAGGAATTGAAACCAAAGGAACTGTACAGATTTTTGCTTAGGCATCTGAAACTAGACTTACTTTATTAGAGTCCCTATTTCTAGGGTGTTCCCACAAGAGGTTCTACTAACAGGATTCTCAGCATGAGAGCTATGGCAGACGTTTCGTTATTTGGTAAAAGTTGCCGGTTTAGTCAACAGGATTAGTAGTTCAAATATTTCCTTTTTCTTCTGCAAAGATAATAACTAGTACCTCATCCACCTAGTTACCAAATATATATCAGTATGACTCATTTTCCTGTACTACTCACTGACGTCAATGCTGAATATGCCACACTTATGCTCCCTCCTGATGGGCGAGGACCCTCCATCAACAGGCGTTGGGCAGAAGGACGAGAGAGAAGAGTCGGGGAATGCAAGGTTTGCTGAGTAGGCCATCGACTCGGCGCTTCTCTCGTACCAATACTGATCTCCTGGGGACGGAAGATACCGATCTCAATTTTCATGCTTAGATAAAGTGGGGGGGGGTTAAGGATCGGAATGACTTAAATGGTATTCAAACAACTGAGTTCTGGACGGATTCTGAGATCTTAGTAGTCAGTAGAACCTCCCAGTAGATTCTGCATGTGTCTATATACGTGTTTACTAATTACACGTCATGAACTATCTTTTCAATAATAATCATAATAATGATAATCATAATAAAAATAATATCAATAACATCATCATCATAATAATAATAACAATAATCATAAAATCCTCATCCTCATCATTATCATCATAATACTAGAGAAGATGATATATAAATTTCTGGAAGCTACAGAAAATTCACCGAAACTAAAACCGTCTCTGTAAATCTGTGTGAGATATCCTGTAACATCTCGGAGCACCTATTGAAACTCAAAATTACTTAGATCAATACATATCGACACATCTACTGTGAAGATCTAGAGGAAGAAATGAAACGTAAATTAAAACAAATATTTTCTATAAGACATCCTTTGTAATGAACTAGTTTAATGAAAACATTGAAGAGTCTTAATACATTAATAATACAAAATGGAAAAAATACACTTTTCTATATTCCACTTCACGCTGCAAGTAATTATAAAATACAATGGGAAATTGTTAATTAAATTATCTCTGCGCACAAATAATTCTTACCATCATAGGTAAAAAAAATGAGCTTGTACTTCTAGTGGTCCAATGCTAATCTAATCACACCTCTCTAAATAGAAGGAGTTGAGGAATTTCTAAATACTTCTCCAGCTACACCTAAATTAGTTTGCCATTTACAATATATTGCTGTTTAAGCACAAATACATATCACACACACACACACACACACACACACACACACACACACACACACACACACACACACACACACACACACACACACACACACACACACACACACACACACACACACACACACACACACGCACACGCACACGCACACACACACACGCACACACACACATGCACACACACACATGCACACACACACGCACACACACGCACACGCACACACACACCTACACACACACACACACACAACACACACACACACACATACACACACACACATTACACAAGTTTTCATATTCATATATGTGTAAATATTAATAAAAATATCAGCACATACATAAATTAGGTTCATAAGAATGTTCAATTATAAAGAGGCATAACTGCCTTTGGATGTCAAATGTACTCTTCAAAAATTTTCTCTCTACTCATATATTAAAGAAAACATAATACATAATACAAGAAATAATTTTCCATAGATTTTCACTTGCTTTTTCACAACTGATAAAAAACGGTTATCCATAATTCTCAGAATACATCTTTTCTTTCTTTGTGCAACCTGATATGGAATACTTACCATGAGAATTACTAAAATATAAAAAAGGAATTAACAGACAGGTATTATTAATGTTCCAACAATCATAAAATGATTTTTTTCTCTTCTCTTCACTATCATGAATTTCCTATGATAAATTGATAGCTAAGACATACACTACATCAAATAATATTACTGTACATATCTATATTTTCTTATCATCTCTTTATAAAGAAGGAAGGGGAGAAGAAGAAGGGTAAGATAAGGGATGAGAGAGAGATAAAGGGTGAAAGAGGAAGGAAAAAGAAGGTAGATGGAAGAGAAGAATATGAGGAATGAGAGAGAGCAAAATATGGATACTGGGAGTAGGAAGTGAGAGAGGGAAACAAGCGATGGAGGATCTGTAATAAATCTTGAGCATTATTTCTTGAACCAAATAATGCCGGGTGAGTTTTGGCACCACCAGGTCTTAATGCCGAGTCTTTCAATGCGTGCAGGTCTTAACGCCGGGTATTTCAATGCGTGTAGGTCTAACGCTTCTGGCTATTCGCCCACTGTGGTTGCAGCTGAATGTTGCATGCATGGCCATACAAAAATCAATTGATGTGATATCCCATCACCGGAGGCAAGTGGTGCTACATGTTGTGAGATCATGTCATCCTTTGTTAATGGGTTAATAATAGCTTTACAGCATATTTTGTAATAATTTTTTCTAAATCAAACCTTGATGTATCTGTATATTCAAGAAATAACATTTAATTTTCATGCAATCTTTAGTAAACACCTTTTTGTCAGCAATTTTTGCCCTGTTTCAGGCTGAACTTTTGCCTCTTATCACATACATTCATTATGGTTCTTCCCCCCCTAAAAATACCCCCCCAAAAAAACAGCACTTGCATTTCAATATATAATTAAAGTGAATTTAATTCTCCACTATCAACTTCCTAAAGAGAAGTTATTGAAATTATGGCTGTTTATTGCTGGTCATGGAGAGTTAAATACAATACTTTCATTGAACACAAACCAAATAGTTTGAAATGCTGGCAGTAATTTGATTTAGAATCCCCTACAACTGCCTTGTCATGAATTTTCCGCTGTAGAGTCCAATCATTCTCATATAGTCCTCCAATCTCACACATCTGTCTGGCAGATTGCTCTATATTCCTGTCATCAAGTGGACACCTAATCCCACACATTTATCTTGCCTTCAGTACCATGGTAAGTAGTAGCAATGTGATAAGCTGGCAATCTTGCTTTCCCAAACTCGAACCCCACACTTCAAGCGGATGGTAACCCGTCATTCCTTACACAGGGGGATTAATCTGGAAGCCCAGTAAACAGGCGGCAAATATTTGACTGAAGTCACAAGAGGCTTGTCCCTAGACCCTAAATTATCATTCGCAATTATCATCTGCTTTGGACTCTTACTCTCCTCTAGATTGTACTTATCCTTATCAACATTTCATCTTCATTTGCTATCTTCTGGTGAGCTGCTCAATTTTTTTGGTTATGGAACCCCAGTGAATTCGCATGCATTCTCAATCTTTGTCTCCTGTCATTTCTTGTCATTCTCTCTGCACAGAAAACAGAATCTGATTTATTCTGTGCAGTCTACTTTATTCTGAATAGGAGTGTGAAAATACAATTAATCCTAGTAATAATTTTACAATTTACTGCACTGAAGGAAGAGGGAGGGGGAGAGAGGAAAAGGAGAGAGACTGGAGAGAAAAAGAGAAAGAGATAGAGGAGAGATTTGGCAGACCAGGGAGATGTTGAAAGGAAAGAGGAGAGACAGAAGCAAGTGAAAAGAGAAAAAAATGAGAAGAGATTAAGGAAGAGAAAAATAACAGCTAATACATCCAGGAAAGTAAGAAGGAAGAAACTGCAAATTACAGACCTAAAAAATAAACGGAAATACACTCTTCCCTCATGCATTCTCTTTCAGTAAAGGTAAGGCAAACTAAGCAACAGATAAACCAGCTTCTCTTCAAGCCA